>WNHD01000549.1:0-29080 GCA_011057455.1 Ganaspis sp. Gsp50
ATTTCTGTAGGCAAAATTTTCTATATTAAAAAACGAATAGATTTACCTGTGTAGAATATATATATTTTTTAACTGGTGTTTTTAAGTTAAAATAATTTATTTAACATAAATTAAATATACATTTTATTAGAAATTTACTTAAAAACTTGCAATTCTTTTCTCTATGAGGAAGCAAAATCTTCATGAAATGAAGATAATTTACCACTAGTTTGTATATGTTTTTTTATTTGACCTTCACCATTTATTGTTTTTGTATGTTTTTTTCTTATTTGATCTTTACCATTTATTGTTTACTATTTGTATATGTTTTTTTCTTATTTGACCTTTACCATTTATTGTTTGTACTATTTGTATATGTTTTCGTTATTATTTAACCTCTACTATTTATTATTGACTATTTGTTATTTATTATTTACTATTTATTATTTACTATTTATTATTTACTATTTGTTATTTATTATTTACTATTTATTATTTACTATTTATTATTTACTATTTACTGATTGCCAATAAGCAATTTACTATTTGTTGACCGCTATCGAGTGATATTTCCGAGGAAATTATTGCATAGAGAACTTAGCAGAGAAACGTGGATGCTTTCCGTATTGACTTTGCAGTGATGTCAATGAAATTACAGTATTCATCGAAACCAATCAAAAATTTTCAACTCTAGCATAAACCATTGTGAAGCAATAAATGCATTTGAAGCCGAAATTCGTTTAAATCGAGTCGACGCCTTTTAGAAAGCGCTTGGCTACACCCGTCAAGTGACGTTGATACGTCGAGCGTCGACTGACCCGTAAAACATTTGGAATTACGAAACGATAAAACGACGACTATCTCCTCTCTACACCCTCAAAGTACGGCGACAAGAAACCGTAGATGCATTGCTCCATCGCCAATTTACTCGCATCCGTGTACACGTATTGTTGTCAATTGTCTACGTACCCGAGTCCACACACACAGACACGTGTTTGTGAGTGTTGCGTCTCCATGTGAGCGTCTCATAGATGTTTGTACATGCTTCGTTTTTGTGAGTGTGTTTGTGAGTGTCTCAGCTTTGTGTTTATGAGTGTATCGTATTTGTGTTTATGAGAGTGTCGTATTTGTGTTCATGAGTGTGTCGTCTGTGTGTTTATGGGTGTTTCGTCTGTGTGATTCGACACTTTGCGCGCGAGGTAGAGAGTCTAGTATAACATTGAACGTTACGATCTCAGGACGCGGTAGCGAACAATTAACAGAGGTTTACGCCCCATCAAGAACCTCGAAAGCTTTCTTTAATCGCACCAAATGTATTGCTTTCTTTTCCTCTTTCTTGTCTTTCTCGTCTTGCTGAAAAAAGCAGACGTTGCCCGACATAGTGCACACTAGCTTGTATTACACTTTGCCCGTTAAAACGCCATCTTTTGAATCACCTATCCATATAATCCTCCATTCCTGCTTTTATTACACCAGTTTCAATATCCTTCTGCCTTTTCTCTCTCGTCGAAGCTCTAGCGCTATTTTGTGATGATCCTTGTTTAATTAACTGTTGTTGTAGAATATCGATGTTGCCAGAACTCTCAAACATTATTACCCACTCTACCTTGTTACCAAACCTTATGAATTTTCTATCAAATAAGCTCACAAGTTTATCAAAACTCCATTTTCCCCAACATTCCACTTGCGTTTTTCTTTTCAAACACTTGTGAACACTAATTTTGCTTTTGTCATTCTTTATTTTACATGCATTCATATGTCTGCAGCTTTTGGGATTTTTAGACCCCATTGGGTTGTTTGTTAAGACAAAAATCGGGTTTTGCATTCAAAAATTAATAAAATTTAAAATGTCTGCAAAATTTCATCAAGCACACAAAAAAGTTCCCAAACCTAAAACCATAAAAATCCCTAACCGTTTCCGAGGGCTGGTTCGTAATAATATGTACTAGCTTATTTTATTTTTAACGAATTAATTTTTATCAACTGTAGTTTGAACTTGGTTTTTGCGAACTTTTGCAAGTGGAAATATTTTAATTCAAACTTACATTTTTATTTGTAAATGCAATTGAAAATAATAACCATCAATTGATAAAAATTGATTGAAATTGAATCATCAATTGAAAAATTGATGACTTGATAAGCATTGACATCAATTGATAAAGAATTGGTCTTTAATCTTCACATTTATTTACATGTCTAAATGCTGCAAAAAATATAAATTCTGTTACTTTGTGTTCTTTTATGTATATTACTTGATATTTAAGGAACGTTCTCGACACAAGCGAGACTTTCGAGAACCTCTTATATTTATCCTTGACGAGTGTAGAGCGAAGCCGCCTCAACAAAGTTAGAAATAGGCAAGGAAGTAAGCGAATGGTTTCTTCGATAAGAGGAAATTCGTTGATGCGAGGTAAACGCATTAAAGTTGGTAAAATCGAAAGAAATAGGAACATTGCGATCAACTACGTGCAAGTAACCACAAAAAAAACCGCCAAAACATTCTACGATTTCTAGAGGAAACTAGTTCCCCAACATTTTTATTTAAATTTAAATTAAGAGACTTATTCCTTACACATTTATTTGAGTTTACAGATTTTAATTTAACTATTTATTTTCTTTTTATTTTTTTATTTAATATTTTATTTCTTTGTGCTTCCTCAAGAGGAAGCTTTGTTTTTTATATAAAACAGAACTTTCGCTACGAGGGAGCTTTGTTTTTTATATAAAACAAAGCTTTGCTACGAGAAAGCAATTTTTGTTAATGTGGACAAAATTGATAATTATTTGTTAATTGTAATTGATTCAATATTTTTGAATCAGTTCGTTTTTATTATTGTGATTGAATCACGCACAATTTTTGACACTAATCGTTTTTATTAATTTGTTGCAGGGATTGCAGAGTAGTCAGAGATGCACAAACTATGAAATCCAAAGGCTATGGCTTCGTTTCGTTCGTTAAAAAAGCGGTAAGAGATTGTACAATTTTCACTTCATTTTCACATATGCAGTCGAACCTCTCTAATCTTTCCTTAAAGTGCAAAAATTAGCTCTTGTTCGTTTCACTTCTCATGAACAATTACGTTACTGATACATAAGTAATATTTTTTAAAAAAACTTTTATGAAACAACTGGAATTGTTACAAAACAATTCGAACTCTTCCGAAACAATTCGAACTCGTGCAAAACAATTCGAACTCTTGAAAAACAATTTTAACTCTCGCAAAACAATTCGAACTCTTACGAAACAATTTTAACTCTTGCAAAACAATTTGAACTCTTTCGAAACAATTCAAACTCTTGCGAAACAATTCGAATTGTTGCGAAAGAACTAGAACTATCACGAAAACATTCAAACTCTAAAAAAACAACTGGAATTATTTTCCAATAACAAAAAAAGGAATAAAGTTCCAAATTAGTAATTTTCGATTACAGAGGTTCTACTGCACCGCAAAAGAATCCCTAAAATCAAAACGGAAACAAACTTTCTAAAAATTTCGGAACAAATTCTAAAAATTTTGGAAAAGAGTCTAGAACCAGCGGATTTGTTCTAAAATTATTGATAGGATGAAAATAAAGTAAAGCACTTTGCTGGATTTTGTTTTGTTTGATGATGTGTTTTTTCTCTTTTACCTGGGAGGTTGATCCGCTTTCTGAGAATCCGTCACCTTTCGAGTTTGGGTTCATGAAGACTGCAATCCACCACGAACCCAATTCAGTCTCGATATTAAAACGAATATCATTCGGTAAAGCTCCCACCGTTCCAGCCAGACGACTACTTGCCTCCACAGGATATCTATTGTCCCGCATTTACGTTCGACGTGCTCAAATCTCGCATTTGAATTCCAGTTCCATTTTCAAAAATCCTGAGATTGACTGAATCGTCTTCATGACGTCCCATCGATATCTTCTCAGCCAGCAAGTATATACTCGCTAGTCAAACCTGTTCGTATCGTCTGACGTTTATTTCCTTTTCCTTATCTTCATATCATTCTTCTACACATATCTGATTCTTATTCAACCGAATAATAAATTGAAACTTTTGTATGTGAGCTTCTCGAGCCCAATTTACAGTCAGAATCAATCGGTGCTCTTAAAAGAAATTTATTTGTTGAAATAATGTTGATATTTTATCATTAAGTTTTTGGATAAAAAAACAATTAATGTTTATTATTATTATTTATATTATTATTATTATTATTAAATAGCAATCATCAATTATAAAAATTACCAATAATACATATCAATTATAAATCTTCAATTGTGAATCTTTAATTATAAATCTTCAGTTGTGAATCTTTAATTATAAATCTTCAGTTGTGAATCTTCAATATTATAGATCTTAAATTCTAAATCTTTAATTGTGAAAAAAAGTGATGGTAGAATTCTGCCATTCAATTAAATAAATTTGCAGCTATTAATAATTGATCCTGAATCAAGGTACCTGTAAAATTGTGATTTAAGTTTGATATTTCCATCAACGCCATGAACTTTGGTATTGTCTATAAGAAAACAAATCAATATTAAAAGATCCAGTACAATCGAAGCTGAAATTTCGTTTCGTTAATTCTATTAGCCAAAGAGTTTAATTGCATTGAGTGAACAATTATTCCAAACAATTCTCTAATCATCAGCTAAAGTAGTTCGGAGCAAAAAACGACGAATAAATTAGAGTCACCAGTGTTGCAAGAACTACTAACTCAAAGAACTAAAAGCACCTATTGTGGTGCTTTGACAGTCCGCAGAATACTAATTGAATTGAAATGTAAATTTCAACTGAGTTTGTTCCTTGAACTTCAGTCTCAAAAAATTTATCGATAGCGGACGTGGATTTTAAATTCCGCTCGGAATTTCCTACAATCAGGAATTGTTTAGATATCTATCAGAAATAAACCGTTTTGAAATTCTCAAGAATTTTCTGAATAATCGTTTCTTTTTTTAAACTTTCGCATTCGTTTTTTTCAACTCTTTTTTTTAGTAGGATATTCTTTACATTCTCGTCAATAATGGGGTTGTTTTAGAAAGAATCGAGGAAGAATAAGATGGATGAATGAATGATAATAAGAATTCCTTTTGAATATTTCGATGAAATTTGTCTTGAACATTTCGATCGAATTTGTCTCGAATATTTCGAAATTCCACTTGAAGGATAATTTTGTCAGTTGGTTCGACCCGATGCTTTTTCGAATCAGGAAGTTTAGAGTCTGGTTTTCTGGCTGAGGAGGGCGAAGGGGACGCGATTTTATAGTGGCCTTCGCCAAAAATCCGCGACGTAAATCACGACTGGAGATAGATGTACGGCCGAGTAAAAGGAGGCTTTGCCTCGTTTATGGCGGGGATATTCGGAGCTGTAGTTTGCAGCAGGAAGGTGGTGGTCCCTTGGTTGGATGCAGCAGCAGGACCTCAACCCTCTTCGTCCCTGTTTTAATGCCCTATCGATCTGGACCACCGGGCATCTGGCCTTCTCTCCCTCCCACCACCCTCTCCTTCTCACCCTTGCGAGATTACTATTGCCGAAGTATAAATTTCCCGAGTGTCTCCGTTAACCTCGAGGAACACGCGAAAATTCTGCCTCCCATCCTGCTCCGACTTCTCTGGCTTTCTGTACCCAGCAGCCATGCCGGATACACGAATCTAAATCGTGACTTCTGACCACCGTTTCAACTGCTTTCCGTAGAAAACTGGCGATTTCCTTCCAGTCATCTTTTTCTACACATTCATAATGCTATCTCTCTTAAATCGCCACCGAGCGTCTATTTTAAGATCCTCTTTCTTCAGACTTTCCTACATTTTCGAATTAAATTTCTTGTAAAGATGCTCGCGATTTCAAATTACAGTTAATTATCCATGAATTAAGAAGGCCGAGAAGTAGGTTAAGCATCACTAATTTACAAAGTCTGGCAACCCGATCTGATTTCATAAAACGGATGGTCCTAATAAAAGTCGCATAAAGCGAATCTTTGTAGCGTTTCGTGGCTTCGGAGCGTCGTTTTACGACCGTTAAGTAAAAATCGTCACCTAGCAACTGTTACGTAGCAGCCATTACATAGAAATCGTTACATAGAAATCGTTACATAGCAATCGTTACATAGCAATCGTTACATAGCAAGCGTGTCGTAGTAACCGTAACAATGTAACTTAGCAACCGTTACCTAATTGACTTTTTCTGTCAACTTTTGCATAACAAAGAAATAATTTAGTGTAGTGTATCTAGTTATTTATTTTTGCATCAACTCTCAAAACGAAACAAACGTGAATAACTGTCTTTTGCATTTTAAAAAATATCCCGAGTCGAAATTTAAAGTCTGAATAGAGTCGAATAAGTACTGCATTTTTAGAACTTAAAAGTACCTAACAATAGTTCAACATGAGGTGAAATATTTCTAAGTCCCAAAATTGAAAAGAATATTCACAAGTTCCACAATGAAACAGTACCTATAAGACCTTAAAGAGTCCTTGCTTCCTTTGAGCAATAAATCAATAAAAATATGTAGATCTTAAAAGTCTCTAAATAGTACTTAAGATAAATACCTATTTAGTAGTAGGTCCTAAAAGTACAACAGCAGCTTCAAGTAGTACTTAATAGTCGCTAAGTCGACCATGTAGAAAAGCAGGATTTTATTTCGTAGGTCTTAAAAGTGCTTGTTTCGGTTTAAGCAGACCTTAATAGACGCTAAGTCGAACCTATAGGACTTAATAGTACTTAAAAAGAACTTAATAGTGCTTAATACTTCCTAAATAGACTTTAAATTTCGACTCGGGATAATTTACTGAACAAACCTCTAATTCAATTCGCATGGATTTTGTTCCAAATCAACATGAACCATATCTTCGAAAATGAAATCAAACTAATCAACACGATACTAAAGTAATCAACACGATACTAAAGTAATCTACACGATACTAAAGTAATCTACACGATACTAAAGTAATCTACACGATACTAAAGTAATCTACACGATAGAATAGTAATCAATACGATACAAAATTAATCAGCAATTAATCAAAACGAAAGTATTCATACGATAAAGTAAAGGTAATTAATACAATGCTAAAATAATTAATAAATCCAAAAGTGAATGTTTTTAACGTGGCTTGATGCAAGGAACTTTTTCCGTGTGGGAATTTCTTCATTAACGGCAAAAATTGAACTGCGTGGAAAATTTGTAATATTCACTAAAGGATCGTTTTAAAATTCACATTGCGTCTTCTCAAATACGAGACTCAATTACAGAGAAGCTTCAATTTCACTAATCGATATGCTTTGCGTTACGTGATATTTACTCTACTGCCTTGTTGATCAGCCTGTTTTCGAATTCTGAAATAAACCTCCCATTCGGAACAGTGTAAAGTTTCAAAATCCATTTCACGCGCCTGTGAATATAGGAAGTATCATAATTATACCCTTCACAGTACTACAGAAACAATAGCCCTTTTACCATTCAGCTCACAATTGTAAACATTGTTAGCTTTATAGGCCGATTATAATAAAAGGTTCATGTCATTATATAAGATAAATGCTTTACCTTCTCTCATTGCTTTTATTGACTCATTCATACACTGTATCAGTGTCAAGAGAACTATACACTTCTAATAATACTTTTTTCCGAAAAGAAGTTCAAATTTTACTGAAAATAAATGGTAAATTAATATTTTGAAAAATAAGTCCTAATTTTGAATATTGAAGCTTTAATTGATAATTTTAATTTTAAAACTTTTAAATCATTGTGTCTTGGATTTTTTGTGTTCAATCGAATTTGGTTCACAAGTTATTTTTAGCTCGATTTGAAGTGAGCAAAAATGAGGAAAAGGGAACACAACCAACACTATTTTTCCACGTGCGATTCGCGAAAAACTTTCATTTAGCCACGTAATCCCGACTTCGCGAACGTCGTTTACTAAGCCTCATGATTAAGTAATGCATGTAAAGTTAAAAAATTGTTAGCTGTAACTTACACTGTGCGACAATCATTCTTTTTATAAAACATTTCTAAGACATTTATATTTAAGAGTTATTAAGCGGTTGTTAGCTAGTGCTTAAGTAGTTGTGTAAATATTTATTCATAATAAACTAAAATCAATAAAACATATTTAGTAGTAGTGATATTATTTAATATCACCTACAAAAGCCATTTGATCCAAAACTTTTATATTTTCTATTACAGCTCTTTTTCTAGGGAAAATTTTTTTGGCTATAATAAACAAAGTTTTAGAATGAGAGTTAGCTTTAATAAAAATATGTTTTCAAAAAAATTTGTTTTCATAAAAATATGTTTTTATAAAAATAAGCATTCATAGTAACAATAATAGGTTCTAATAGGAACAAAGATATGCTCTAACAAGAGCAAAAATAGGCTTTAACAAGAATAGCTTTGACAAGAACAAAAATTCTAACAAAAAAATAAGCTATAATAACAATAAAAAATCTTTATTAAGAATAAAAGTGGAACTTCACTAAATGCTTGTATATACATATATTATTTAAAATGTTGGCCAAGTTTGTTTGAACAAGAAAAACATTGGCATACTTTAGCTAACTTTTTTGCACTATTTACCTACATCCCAAGTTGCTCGTTTCTAGACAATAATTTATACATCATTTATATTTATCTCTTTCCATAAGAGGGGGACGCTAATGAATGCGGTTTGAATATTCAAAATGATTCCCCAATGCACAGTGTTGAGAATATTTCTGTATTCATTTAGACCAGTGTTGTTCTATTATTCATACTCGAAAACAGAAATGTAAATATCACAATACTTTTGACACATGCAACATAATCTGCCACTTGAATGTTTCATCCGGGAATATCGACTTTATGAATCTTTCATGTCATAACGAATTATCAGTATATTATATTCAGCACATTTGACAATTTGACGTTCTCCACTTCATAAAGCACGTTCCCATTACTCGAATTTTTTCCTCGCTTTATGGTGCGCTCATCAAGTGTATGACCGCATGAGTCATTGAATTTCTATAACTGAAACTTACTTTTATTGATATCACTATAAAAACGCCAATATATTTAGGGGAGCAGTGTAGGGAAGATTCTACAGATTCGTAGTGCCACTTCCGATTCTGAAATTTTCACTTATCTAACTAGAGTTATAATAAAATTTTTATTACTATTCCGCAAATGCTTAATTTTCGTTCATTATTTCATTAAAATGAAATAGAAGCTTGAGCTTCTATTGTAAAGTAGCTTGTAATTTTGTAGCAAAAGTAGAATTCTGTGATTCAGTAAGAATAAAAAATTAAATTTCTAATGTTTGAAGTGAAATTAAATAGAAGGTTTCATTAAATAGAAGGTTTCATTAAATAGAATAATTAAATAGAGTTAAATAAAGTTAATTAGAGTGAAATAGAGTTAAATAGGAGGTTAAGTAATAAAGAAAAGCGTTAAGAAAACAAATAAACAATGATTAAATTTTGAGCTTTTGCGAAATGGATTTATATCTAAAAGTAATTCTATGGTTTTTCTGAAAATTGGAAATTTCTGTCGTATATTTTTCAAACGGTAGATAGTAGATCCTACATGATAGTGTTTTCTTATGTATTTATAGTTTATCAATACATATATAATTTAGAAGACAAATTAAAAGATAGCAGTCAATTCACACAATTCTATGCAATCGTGTTATACACATATCGACCCGAGTTTGAAGTTGGCTTATCGTTAAACGCGACCAGATTCAGATTAAAGTTTTAGGTCGCTGTCTATCTAGGCTACAGGTTTATTAAAAATGCAAAATTAAATGCAATATTTCACTTTACTAATTTTTAATTTAGTTGTAAACTTTCGTAACGAGCGTAAACTACAAATTTTCGAATAAGGTGCTACTTTATTGTCATATTTTGCTGTATAATTAAATACACTTTAAGTGACGCTTCTTTTAATAATTTTTTTGCAAATTAGCATAGAAAATATGTTTAACATTTGTACGTAATATTTTAATACGATATTCGTAAGTAAAATTCGAAGTCAATGTTCATAGGTCATTTTTAGCACTTGCAACTACTTCAATATTCTTGTAAAGTACTCTTTTATTTTATCTTTCCTTGCATCGAATAAAACTTCAATTAAAAGTATTTCCTTATTTCTCTCAAGTGAGAAAAAAGAATTTTTCGAGAATGGGTCATTTTTCGAGGAAGAATTGCTTGTCAAAAGTATGTGATAATTCATTGCTTGTCAAAAATATGTAATATTTCATTGCCTGTAAGGAATGCGTAATATTTTATGGCACATAATGATGTGTTATTTTCTGCAATATGTATTTTTTATGCAATATGTGTTGTACCCTAAAATATGGGGATTGTGTCGTTAAAGTGCGATACGAATGTTTTCCTCACAGCCTTTTGAAACCATTAATTTCGTAACCACGTATGTGCACTTTCCCTCTTGCCTGATATCATAATTCATCACTTCGCTCTATATGTCCTGTTGCTATCCCAAAAGAACGACAGCCCTCGTGGCAGTCACTTCTCCGTTATTTTTCATGCGACTCATGGAACCAATGGATGGACAGTCGAATGGATTGGACGTTTTATTCTGCGTCCACGGGAAAAGTCAACCCTCCAAAACGCTCATTCCTTTCCACTGATGATGGTGTTTTTTACCAGTTTGTCTGGTCTCGAACGTGCTCAGTCCTAATATAAGAAAATCCCTGAGGAAGTGACCCACAAAAAGCCTCTGCTCACGATCTTGACACTATTGTAGTAATTTGTAGATTTATGTGATAATCTCTGGAACGATGAACGGCATTTTATGTCCAACAGAACTCCACTATTTGTAGAGTTACATCCAGTTTAGTGATTGGGTATTATATCGGAAATATATACAGGCGGAGAAATACAATTCTCCACTGGAAATGCGATATAATGTGATGCATGAAATACAATACAATGCTGGAAATACAATACAATTCTGGAAATACAATACAATAGGATTCTAAAAATACAATACGATTCTTAAAGTAGAAAACGATTTCTAAAATACAATACGATTCTTAAAGTAGAAAACGATTTCTAAAATACAATACGATTCTTAAAATACAAAGCAAAACTATGAATATTGGAGAATACTTCAAATACTTGAAATACTCTCTAATATTTCCACAAAATCTTCTTGGTCCATTCCGAGACTCCGAAAGTTTAAAAAAGCGACGCTTCACGAGCATTGGAAACTTCCACTATATTATTCTTAGTTTAGAAGAAGAAGATTTAGAAAGATATTTTGAAAGGTGAACTCAAAGTACCGAAAAATATATGTAAAGAGATCACGACTTGCATTAAGAAGTTGGAAATCATTCAAAAAGAGTTGAACGAATTCCAAACGATTTCGCAAAAAACGATTTCTCAGAGTTGAAAATTGAAAAGGCAGATTAATTAAAAAAAACGAAAATAACTAAACTTACAAAATAAACAATTCTCCCTAATATCTAAATCGACACCTAATTCCCCTAAAGTCATTTCGAGAAACAAGAGTCTTTTTGAAAATCCAGAAAACTTTTTTCTACATTTTTTTTCAAAAAGGTGGTTTAATTGCACATGAAATATGTTTTATCGGAAGAGTTAAAATTACACGTCACATTGATACGTAAGCGTGAATGATACATGCTTGAAGCTTCAAAGGGAAAATTGGCTGGTACCTTTTTTTATGCGCTACCAAGTCATCCGATCTCATTTTAGATATCCGAGTCGTCGGTTGATTGGCTGCTTGGTCGAGCGTACAAACCTTACGAGCACATACGATCTAGCAATGCTTCCGTTTCCCCTTTCAACCCCCAGACTTTTCCCTGGCTTTCTGTAAAAGCGGCCGTTCGTCCAGTAGGCGCCCCGCCCGTTTTATGTCGCGCCCAGCAAATTCGATCGAGGTTTCCTATGCCTGCTTAAATCACTTTTGTTTCGTGATGCCTGCGTTTTATCGTCATCCACTTTCTCACGTGACTGTTCCAGGAAGCGGAGAGTGCTATTGGAGCCATGAATGGACAGTGGTTGGGGAGTAGAAGCATCCGAACGAATTGGGCCACACGTAAACCACCCGCACTCAAATCGGAAGGTGAGTCTTTTTCCTCTCTCTTTATTCTTTTATAACACTCCCTTTACTTTTAACTCTCTTCTCATTTTGTCATTTCTAGGAAAGTATGCATTTCGAATAGTCAATAATACGCAATCTGTACTCGAGGTCAATTGGGATATGTAGAATAATAAGATCAAACTAACAATAAGTTGAAACTAACAATAAGATGAAACTAACGATAAGTTGAAACTAACAATAAGATAAAACTAACGATAAGATGAAAATAATAACTAGATGAAATTAATAAAGTGAAAATAATAAAACGAAATAATATGATAAAAATAATAAGATAAAGATAATAAAACGAATATAATATGATAGGAATAATAAAAGGAAACAAATAGCAAAATAAACATAATAATAAAATACGAATAATAAGGTACAAGGGATAATAGGATAAAAGTAATTATATAAAATGAAGAAAACGTTAAGGAGAATAATGAAAAAAATAAGTATAAAAGAAGCAAAAAATAATAAAAATAATAGATACTGCGAACAATAGGGCAGTTCTTTCCATTGTAATAGAATTGTTTGCTGTATCTCAGCTCTGGTGCATTTGATACTTGCTCGCGTGGACTCCTCTATTTAAGCGCCCTCGTAGCGAGAGAGCAACAGAGGAGTGGGGGAACGCGTACTGATTGGTTCTTTGTGCGAGTAGGTCTCCCAATTTCACTACAGTCAGTGCGCTCTTGTTTCTGAGCATCCCCATCAAGTATCGCGTATCCACGATCACAAAGGAAGCATTCATATTTGTATACAAACGTTTCCTAAAAACAAAAAAGTAATTAATAAAGTAGAACTATCTATAAAAAAAGTACTTTCACCAGTTCATCTTATTTTTTTTTACTTGTTATGATTTCTATCAAACTTAGATTAACGTACACAAATTATTATTGTGCACAAAAAAATTAAATATGCAAATTATTATTGCAAAACAATTATTGAAATACAAACTAAATAAAGAATAAAGTATAATACGATAGGAATAATAAAAATAATTTTTAAAATACTAATAGTAGCTTAATCAATACCAAAAAAACTAATAAAGAAACACAAAGCATCTTCTGCGAGGAAGCAATAAAACAAAAAATGAATTTTTTGCGTACACTAACTTTTTGCGTATTCGAAATTTCTGCAAGTCTCTTTGTAAATGTGCATGCTTTCCTTATTAATGTTTGAAGAGCTCCGAACGGAAACTAATTTTTTCGAAAATACGAAAATCGTCAAAAAAGAAAAGAAAGTCTGAATTCCTTATGCTGAGCAAGCGAATATATCATAAAGTTTAAAATTAGAGTTCTTTGATGAAAAAGTCTTTTAGTTTGAATTTTAATGCCAAATTAATTGGACGCACATTTTGAAAAGAAAGAGAAGTAAAATGAATGAAAGACAGATTCTAGGTCTGGAGATCTTTTAACAAATTAATGAAAGGGTTCAAGGAGCGTTGCATTTGATGACATTTTTTCCTCAAACCTTTAAAGTGCGTTCTTCAAAGACGCCACTAACCGTTCGAGTGTTTACTAATCGATATCTTCAGCACGGGAATTCGAGAGGTGCTTTTTCTTCTTGCTAGTCGCGTGGCGAAGAAGAAAATTGCAACTTTCACAATGTACCACTCCAATGTCTCAGACAGCTCAATTGCACATTCAAAATCTAATAAGGTACTTTTGGATTCTCTTTTCCTTTCATACTTGCTCTTCACCTACACTAAAACTTCTATTCTCGTGAATTATAAACGTAAAAAGAGAATAACAATTTGATTTACCATTTTTAATTTTATGATCCCTACATTTTTCTCCCGATTTTCCAAAAGTAATTTCTGCAAATTTTTCATTTTATTTGAAATAAATTCCTCGCAGAATCGGGAACTGAATACGAGAAGAGTATTAACCATGTGGTAAAGTTTACAGCAGTCTGTCTACAATAGTATAATAATAGTTTTAAAATAATGATTGTAATAATAACAATAGTCGTAATAATATCAAGTTTACAATAATAGTATAATAATAAAATAATAATAAAATAAAAATAAAATAATAATGAAATATTAACAAAATAAGAATAATAATTATTTAATAATTAACACTAATATAAATATAATATAATATATAAATATAATATAATATAGATAAACACTAATAACTATTTTAGATAATAATAACAACATACTTATCATCTCATGAAAAGTTTACTTATGAAACAAAATAAATTACAAGTGTCAAAAAAAATATAAAAACTAATTATGACGCTCTCTAAATCTGAATAAGTGAAATCTACTTATTTTTAAGTCAAACATTTTCCACCGCTTACAAATAAGTGAAATTTCACTCGAAAATAAGTGAAATACCACACAAAAATAAGTAAAAATTTTACTTATTCAAATGAGTGGAAGACTTTTGACTTAAAAATAAGTCGATTTCACTTATTCAGATTTAGAGATCGATTGAATGAATATGTGTAATGAATGAAAATGAAGGGCTTTTAATTTGTAAATGTGTAATGTAGAGACGATTTAATTTTTTTATAAGTTGAACACAAAGTCACTGAGATGTGCATTACATATGATTTATGAACAGAGGCTGCACAAGAGCATTCATATATCTGGAACGGTTATTCAGAATGGGTCCCATTTATTTATAGGGACAAGAGGTAGATCTTTCTCGAGCTTTTCATATCCACCATTATATGAAAGAAGATTTAAAACGCACCTTAGATCTACTCAGATTCCAAGCTTCAACTTTTCTCTTAGCACTAAAACTGCCTCCAAACTACCTTATAAAATACTCCCTCAATCAAATTTTAACTGCAACTACACAAGTAACGCTTTTTAGAAAAATATATTGCTAACATTTTTTTACAATACCGGTCTCAAAGAGTTAAGCGTAAACAATAATTACGCGTGAATAAGAATTAAGTGTAATTCAAAATTAATTTAATTCAAAATTAAGTTAATTAAAAATTAAATGTAATTAAAAATTAAATGCAATTAAAAATTAAGTGTAATTAAAAATTAAGTGCAATTAAGAATTAAGTGCCGTACGAAATAAAACCTATGTAAGTAACAATATACCATCATTGTTGTTTAGGTAATTTTTTAATTCGTATTAATTCGTATTTTTAATGCATATATTAATTATATTTACACATATATAAATACTTGAATAACTTCTACTTTAGCAAGAAATGTTTTTAAAAAACATTTTTGTAAAACACCGATATTTGTAAAAAAAAATCTGTGGCAAATTTTCTGTAGCGATGATGCACTTGAGCAGGTTTTGTTTGAAATTATGAACTAAACGCATGTTAATTAAATGTAACACTCGAGAGCAAAGTAAAAGTATTATAATATTATCATAAGCGGCTTTTTGTGCCCTGAAACGAGGACCCGAACACTGCAACTAACTAATTTCATTCCACAAGACTTTAATTAGTATTCGTCGCCGGCGTCCAAACTTTTTCACTAGACCAGAGGTTAGAGCGTTGCTGGCGAGAAGAATCAAAGAGCAAGGGGTTCAGATTGCAAGTTTAACCTGGCCCGTATTACCGGCCTGCACGACCACATTTGCATACACCACATTTAGTATTCCTTTTACCTTCCATTTTGTTCGATTTGTCGTATTCCGACTTTAAGTCCCAATTTCCATCAAAATTCTTCAGCTTCTTTCTACCCGTTATTAATACTCAGTAAATTAATATTAAATCCGCTTAGTAACTTTCAGTCGCCTCACTGTTTTTATTCAAGTTTTTTTCTTTTTTATAATCATACTATCTTCGTTATCTTTAAAACTTCTAGTTCTCACCCTTTTACTAAGTTTTACCGACGCGATTTCACCCCTTTTAATATGCAAATTGTATTCTTGATATTTTACTCGTCAGGGATTCGGTTAATCGCCTCTACAATTTTTATTTAGGTACTAGTTTCAATTTTTATGGTTCATTCTCTTACTTCTCGGTTTATAGTTTTGTTTCCTAAGTTCTTTTTCTGTCGATTTATATTTACGATTTGTTTTTCTAATTTTATTTCTAATTTCATTTTTAATTCCATTTCTAATTTTATTTCTAGTTTCATTTCTAGTTTCATTTCTAGTTTCATTTCTAATTTCATTTCTAATTTCATTTCTAATATCATTTCTAATTTAATTTTTAATTTCATTTCCAGTTCTATTTCTAATTTCAATTTTCGCAATTTTCAATTGACGCAAACTTGATTAAAATCGACGCGTAAGATCTTTACAAAAATTGATGAAAAATCGATTGCAAAATAAATGCTCCCTGTCGTGTAGGATTTTCAAAAATACTGGCAAATATTCCATCTCTTGAAAATGATTTGTTGAGAATGCGAGATTTCGCGAATTTGAGGAGCACCTTGCCTTGAAGAGCCGCGAGATGAAAAAGCGTATTTTTGACGAGGAGATTCATTTGAAATAAATTCAAATTGGTGCTCAAGGGGAATCAATAGGAGTGTCAATCCGCAACAGTATGAAAGCCGACATTAATTTGACGACTTTAGAATTGACATCCGAGTGTAAAATGAAAAAGAATAAAAGCCACACGTCAGTAATAAATCTCCAGCTTGCGTGAGACGTTTGGCGCAGCAGGATCTTAAATTCGCTGACTTTCTTCTGAAATCGTGGAATTGTTGATCGACGCTGAGTGTCGCGACGAACTGAGCCTGGTTTTTTAGCGCATTATTTCGCAGCTCGGTTGCGCTTGATCTGAAATTCAAAATAGTTTACCTTGCTTGCTGGATAGAAGCTGCGTCTGCGAGGATGAGAGAGCAGCAAAGAGACGAAGGGCGATGATTAATATTTTAGGCTCCAGCCACCACTGGCATCCTGGTTCAATTTTTCAAAAGGGCAACACTAACCCCTCTTGCTTTACTTTCTCTTGATCCGTGTGAGTACTCAGTCTGCGCAGCTTGTCGTGGTAAATCCGTTATGCATGCCCGCTCACATTCTCCTCTTCCCCAACACATTTTAACACACACATGTCGAGCTACTTCAAGCAGAACTCACTTTCCCAAATTGCCGTACTTCGCAGCATTGAACCTTTTAGTTGGAAAACTAAACTCTTCAACGCACACTCGATCAAAAAGTCGAGGAGGTACTTATATAAACTCAAAGTTGCTTAAATAATCTACACTGAATTAAATTGATTGATAAATTTTACTAAATTGCCTTAGGTAATTTACCAAGTGTCATAAATTTCAGAATGCAATCAAATCCCGAAGTTCAAAATTCTTGATAACGTAATTCTTCAACTAAAGGATCAAAATTATTTACTTGTAAACTGATGGCGAATATTTTTATTTTCATTTACAGAGAAAAATCACATTTTTGGAACTATATTTTTTTTATTATTTTGGTAGTTCAAAAAACTTCAATTTTTTTATTTTCAGTATATTATAATGTTTATTATCATTGTATCATGTTTTTTATCATTATTATTACCACTTTTATTGTGATCGCTTTTCATTATCCTAATCAATTTTCTTTATCATGATAACTTTTCTAAACGAATTATAATCAGTTTCGAAAAAATGCTGATTTTTCTTTTGTTCGAAAAAAGGAGAAAATCCTCGCAGTGTTCTCGGTTCTGAATATCAATCTATTAATGAAATGAACTGGTCAGTCGGAAAGTTTCTCTTAATTTTAACGCAGACGAGGTGAATATACTTTTTAATATAGAAACGGCGTTTTAAAATTTTCTGAATATTCCATTAAACTCGAAAAGGCTTTTTAATTAAATAAAGTAACTTTTTATTTATTATGTGCATTATTGCAGTTATGTGATTGGAATACCGGAAGCTAAACATTGAAAGGTTTGTTGATTCAGTTTAATGAATAATTTCCATGTTGCCGATTCTTTGTACGGTATTGAAAAAAGAGATTGCTTTTAAAAAATTATTTAATTTCATACCTCGGATTATTTACTCTGCTTCGAGTAAATAATATTTTTGGTTTATTTCATAAATGCAAATATTTATTTCAATAAGAGCGCGCTGTCAATTATATTATATAATATTATTTATTAATAACTATTTTTTAATCAATTATTAATAACTTTTTTTAATCAATTATTAATAACTTTTTTTAATCAATTATTAATAGCTATTTATTAATTAATTATTAATAACTATTTATTAATCAATTATTAGTAACTATTTGCTAATCAATTATTAATAACTATTTATTAATAAATGATTAATAACTGTTTATTAATAAATTATTATTATTTAACTATTATTTTACACACACAATGTAATGTATGTTCGAAATACTTTTTAAAAATTTATGTTAATTTTAATTAGTTTCCAATAACCGATAATCTTAATTTTGAGTATTAATATTAATAATCGACATTATAAGATAATGATAATTTAATTTAATAGTTTGATTTAATGATTTAATTCTTAATAAGTAACGTTACTTTAAAAGTGTAAATTCAAATAAAATTTTCGTTGTAAAATATTTGTTAACTGTTTTTTTTGGATAATTGCTGCAATATTGTCGGTTCTCGGATTTTCATGTGTTGAACAGTTTGGTGTGGACGAGACAAAATTGTCGCAGACGAATAGTCGTCAATGATGATACGAACTTTCGACATTAACCTCGGCCGACTCAAGTTTGCTCTTTCACATGCCAGCAATTACATTTTTGCCCAACCGCAAAGTTAACTAATTACTGCCGCCATAAAATATTGACCCAGTTGCCCGTCAACTTCGGGACTCAGTCAAATTAAATGCAAGCGAGAGAGAACCTCGCGCCATTCAAATCTTCTCTTTTCATTTTCTCCACTCGTCTTTCTCTATTTCATCATGATTTTTTCCTGAATTCTTCCTGATACAGACCTCTTTTTATTCCTTTTGGTTCTTTATTTCTTTTTTTATTCCATTTGTTTTTATTCCTTTCTTTCACTCCATTCGTTTTTTATTCCTTTTTTTGTTCTTTTTTTTCATTCTGTTAAAATACGAGAAAATATTTGTAGAAAAATTCTTTGACTTTATGGAAGATTTTGAAAACAAGTTGAAGTTTTCGATAACAATAGGTGAACACAATAGAAATGAAGGAATGAGTCGTTAGAACGTAAAAATAGAAACAAATTAGTGGTTCAATTTGATGTGGAATGACCGACGCACGTGACGTTGAAATGACCTGCTTTGATTTGCATTTTGGGGAGACGTATAACCATAAATGTTAGAAAATCCGTTCAGTATGCATACAGCTTTCATAAGAGCCGTTTCAGTATGAAGTGGACTACGTTATCACTCTAATGACCTAGACACATGGTTGCGAGAGTAGTTTCATATGACCGTAAACGAAGCAGCGTTATGACGTGATTACCGCAGCCCCTAGTTCATTTAGTGACAAGCAACAATCGTAAGCCAAATGATTTTCCATTTCCCGCAAACTTTTCACACGAGAAAGTCGAGTCTATAAGCTAGAGAGTCTCGTGGCATGGTCGGCATCGATCAAGAAAGTTTGTTATCGCTTGCCGTGAAAAACGAACCACAATGAGGAAACTAGTGATTTATAACATTCGACTTTAGCAAGTGAGAAGTCTGATATGTAGGTCCACTGATTCTACAAGAGGAACCTGTGAAAATCGAATTTTATATAAATACACGCGAGTAGGGGACTTGGAAGGAAATACGAGTAGTTATGTCACTAGCTATAGGCGACTGTGTCGGTCGAGGGAAATTCAAATCATCTGGAAGTAGTAACAGATGATACGGTAGTCCCCAAGGTAGAGGGAACGTATAGATTTTGATGCAAACTATCGTATTTCAGGAGTAGAGTTATAAGATATGCTCTCTCTCGATGCCAGTCTACTAAAATTATTATTATTATAGTTTTAATCATACTAATACATTCATATTGTGATACTGCGAATAAAACACATGCAGTACTAAATTTGAAATGCAAAACAATACTTTCAAATAATACGAAATCGTAACAAATATAATTTAAAAATCAGAAACTAGATTACTCGAATTTCATTGAAATTACTTATTTTCCAACAAGTGCAAATTAAAGTTAAGTCAGCTTTTGTATTTAAACAATGCTACTAAATTTCAACTGTATTTTTATTGCAAAAAATTCGCTATTGAATTTCGACTGTAAAAATTCTGAAAAATTTATTGTCTGCATCAGCATGCAAAAAATTAGTAATAAAAGAAATTTTGAATTGTCAGTAGAAAAAGCAGGCATGATCAGACCAACGTAATAAAATAAATTTTGAATTGTCAGCAGAAGAAGCAACTATGATCAGACCAACGTAATAAAAGAGAAATTGAATTGTCAGTAGAAAAAGCAAGTATAATTAGACAAACGGAATAAAAAAGATCTTTAATTGTCAGTAGAAAAAGCAGGTTTGATCAGATCAATGCAATACTTAAAAAAGGAAGATTTAAAATCAGTAAAAAATGCAAGAATGATCAGACCAATACATTAGGCGCCTAACTCTACTTGCTTTTTCTACTGACTAATTTTAAATCTCATTTTGGTCTGACCATGCTTGCTTTTTCCACTGTCCAGTGTGAAATCTTGTCGTATACCTGCGAAATTTCTTAAAAAATGATTGTCTTACTCAAGTGGGATTTTCTACTGAATTTATACAGCAGAGGTAAAAGACTTGCCTGACTCGACATGGAACTTTCTACTGATTTACTTTCTCTAATTCTATTATTTCAACTTCTCAAACACTAAAACGCCTAAAAACGGATTGTCTGACTGAAGTGGAATTTTCTGCTGTATTTGCATCATAAATAGTAAGAACGTAGTCTGACCAAACATGATACTTTCTACTGATTATCAGACACTGATTCTAGCATTGAAGTCAACTACTGATTCAGTAAATGTTCGCAAAAATTGATTGTCTGACTAAAATTCGAAGCCTCTACTGAAATTTTATTATATACTAGCTGTCGAGCCCGCCTTCGGCGGGCAACTTAGCTATGGTAACAATTCCTTTAGCAACCGTTGCTATGCTGCAATTTCCCTTAACAACCGTTGCTATGGTGAAAATTCCCTTTAGCAACCGTTGCTATGGTGAAAGTTTTCTTATCAAGCGTTGCTATGGTAAAAATTCCCTTATCAACCGTTGCTAAGGTAACATTACGTTAGCAACCGTTGCTATGGTAAAAATTCCCTTAGCAACTGTTGCTATGGTAACATTTCCCTTAGAAACTGTTGCTATGTTAACATTTCCCTTAGCAACCTTTGCTTGCAAAATGGCTATTCTGGTTATACATTTGGATTCATACATGACATATGGATATTTCCGGTTCTAATCAATAATAACGAATAATTATGACAAAAAATTAGAAAGTTGTCTGACTCAACATTGTTCTTTCTACTGATTCTAACACTAATCTCAACTACCGATTCTGAGAATATTCGTAAAATTTGATTGTCTGAGTTGAATGAAATTTTCTACTGAATTTATACTACAAAAATTGTCTGATTCAACACAGTATTTTCTTCTTATTATCATCCAGTGATTCTACTATTAATTTCAATAACTAATTTTACGAAAATTAGTAAATGTGGATTGTCTGACCCAAGTGGAATGAGAAAGCTGTCTGACTCAACGTGGTACTTTCTACTGGTTTTCATCCATGGATATTACCACTAATTTTAACCACTGATTCTGCAAATTAAAAATTCGATATAAATTTTAACATTTCTTACAGAAATAGTATGAATTTCTACCATAAAAAGTGAGAAATTTGTGGTAATTCACAAAAATTGATTTCCTGACTCAAGTAGCATTTTCTATTGTTTCTATACTTTAAGAGCAGCTTTTCTGACTTAACATGGTATTTTTTAATAATTTTTAAATGCTGATTCTGACACCAGTCTTAACTACTGATTGTGCAAAAATTCACAAAAGTTAAGTGTCTGACTCAAGTGGCATTTTCCACTGACATTATGCTGCATAAGTAAGGCCCTTGTCTGACTGAAATGGAATTTTCTACCGGATTTCTTTCGTAAATAGTTAAGATGTTGTCTGACTCAACATGGTTCTTTCTACTGATTCTATTACTAATCTTAACTACTCATTCTGCCCAAATTCATAAAAATGGATTGTCTTTCTCAAGTGGAACTTTCTACTAAATTTCTGCCATCAATAGTTTAGATATTGTCTGACTCAAAACAGTCCTTTCTACTGATTCTCATCCGCTGATTTCAACTACTGATTCCTCAAAATAAGAATATGAAATAACGTTTCAACTTTACTTACATATAAAGTAAGAAATAGTATTAAAAATTAGAAAGAGAGTATTACAATTATAAATGCTCCTGAAAATAGAAATACTCCAAAAAAGATAAATATTAAAAAAAATACTCCAAAAATATCAATACTCCTTAAAATATAAGATTCATGTAATTTTCTTGATCTTGTGTGAACAGTCAAAAAGCATTAGGAGTGAATAATTAAACGGTACTGCTTTTAAGGACAAACATTGAGTCTGTAAACAGTGAGCGAAGGTTAAGTGTCAAGCCATGTTGTATTCTTGACGTGCTTAAAAGCTAAAGTGCGTAGGTAGAAGTCGAAGGTCTGATTGCGTTTGGGGAACGTGTTGTTAAGTTGAAACGTGTATAGGTGCTAGAAACTGTTGTAGTTGCAGATTGGAACACGTTCGGTCGTAAGTGTTGAGTTAAAGGGGACACTAGGCACCCCCAGAAATCACCCCATCACGGTCGTTGCTTTACAACTACAACGGGTGGTCTTATCGTTTCAAGCTTAATGTCACTCTCGTCCGTCCTGGTTGTAATGCCACAATACGTTCCCATATAGCCTTTCTTTAATGGACCTTTCTCTCCTGCGATACTGCACCTTTTACCCGATCTGTCACTCCGCTAACATGATGAATCCCGATTAAAGTTTCGATTTTCTCTGCACAGATTCGTCACACTGATTGCCGATAAAAAATCAAAATTAAAAGAATTTCACATGATAAATGATGAGACTGCACTTTTGATTGCATTTTGATTCTTCCCGCAGATTTGCTGGGTAGAATTGGCAGTAAAATTCCAAGAGATTTTTAACAGAGATTGGTCGATTCCATTCGAGGTCGCAATTTCGAATCGAAAAAGTCGTTTCCGTGGTACTTTCGAGCATGTTTGTTTTAAGCGATTTTTTATTAATATTGTTCGGGATTGTGAAAGCTCACCTGCAATTTTAAAATTAATTCTGGGTTATTTTTCAATAATTGTGCTATTTGGCAATAATTGTGCTATTTGGCAATAATTGTGCTATTTGGCAATAATTGTGCTATTTGTCAATAATTGTGCTATTTGCGATTAATGGGTTATTTGATAATAATCGGTCTGTTGACAATAATTGTGCTATTTAACATTGACTGTGTTATTCGACATTACTAACTGTATTTTTTTTGTAATTTTCGATTGAGTTTGTTATTTGCATTAATTTTATTATTTGTAAAATTGATATTATTTTTGTTTCGAAGCATCTAAGCTGTTAAATGTAATACAACATTTCTAAAATTAGCCAGAAAAATCTGGAACGCTTTCGGGTCTTAAAACTGCAAATTTTAATATTAGAAAGTGAGTTTTTTACACTGAAACCACAAATACTTGGGAAGTACATGAGTATTAAATTGAAAGAGCGGAAATGTAAGAATATAGAAAACGAGAGAATAATCTACATTTTTGCACACATTTCGGGAGACGAAACTGTAAATTCTTCTTAAAGGCGTTTTTGCATGTTGCACAATTTTTTAATAAAGTTTCCAGAAAAATATCATATCAAATCGACAACACATTTGTCACCACTTTCTGCCATTTTAAAATTGTATTCAAAAATAAAAATTTTCAAAAATGTTTTCATAATCAACTCCAATCATAAAAATACATCATAAAATAGCTTTTTTTAAAACGAAGCCGTATCAATTTGAGATCAAATGTGTCCTCTCAATATCAGTTTCAGTTTTCTCAGTTTCAGTGTCAGTATGAGTATCGGTATTATTATCAGTATCAGTTCTTTCTGTATCAGTAGGTCAGTTTAGCTCTCAGGGAAATAAAGCAAATGTACTAGAAGGTGTAAACATTAAACAAAACTTTGAAAAACATTCCACGAACGTACGTTAAAAGAAATTTCGAAAACATTTTATGAATGCATCAACATTGAGCAATATTTTGAAAAACACTCTGTAAACAAAAGAAGATAGCAATTTTTGTATTCCTCGGGAAGGAAGGATTTTATCATTTTTGGTAAATAAAGTGTCACATTGAAAAAGTTGTTTATTCCATATGGAATAGATATAAAAACTTGCCAAAGTATCAAATTGCTTGCAATATCAATTTTCTATCAATTTGGTACTGTGACAACTTTTGCTTCCTCGTGGAGTAAGTTCTGTTTTACAAAATTGTTTCTATTGGAATTTTCGAACTGCTGCATGTATTTTCTTTCTTTATCGTTGTATGTAAGTTTATATTTTATATACAACAAGATGATTCTATCACTCCGCAGTTGATTAAAGAAATAGTAGAATTTAACGATCACTTCGAAGCAGGGAAATAAAAAATTATACAATTTTGTATTTATATTTTATACCAAATGCTTCCTCTATAAGGAAGCAAAAAAAAATACAATAAAAACAAACATACAATATTCATTCATCGAAATTACATCATTAGTAAAAAGAGTTGTTTCTTTGAAATATTAAGGGCATGTGATGGAATATGACGTCAGTGGTCACGTGACCAATATGCAAAATTTATCCTCGGTCTTACTCCTAGAATAATGAACATATCATTCTGAAATTTGGTAAACATTCATAAAATATTATCAGGAAGGTCTGTCTGGACCGAGTTTGTTAATATTTTTGTTTAAAAACATTTTCATAAAATTATACACTACACTTGACTAATTTTATAAAATTGTTTTTAAACAAAAATATTAACAAACTCGGACCAGACAGACCTTCCTGATAATATTTTGTGAATGTCTACCAAATTTCAGAATTATGTGTTCATTATTTTAGGAGTAAGACCGGGGACAAATTTTGCGAATGGTTCACGTGACCACTGACGTCATATTCCATTACATGCCCTTAAATTCACTTTTCGTAAAGGTTTCGCAAATCGACACAAATTCAATATATAATTTATTACATTCAGTATAATTTTATATGTTTCTAAAATGCTGAACGTTCATTTGAACGAACTATTTTCTTTTCGTTTTAATTTTCAAAAATGTACATTTGTGACGAAAATGAACAATTGTTTTTAAACAATAATAACATCAAAACTTAGTAAATAAAACAATAATATTAACAGCTAAATAAAACAATTACAATTTGACGTTACGCAATTGTTATGGATTTATTTAAAATATCACTAGTGGTTGCAATTCATCACGATCGATCTGATTTGTTCAAATTTTCGTAATTTTCACATTGTTCGTTCACATCTTGATAACGCCCTTCCTATCTACGATGAGTGATTAAAAAGTGGGAACATTATAGAGACTAGAATTTATTACGCTTAAATTAAGATGCAGCGGAAATGAGCACAGGTTTTTCAATGACCCAAGAAGCGGAAATGAAAGGATTTTGTCTGGAAACAGTAATGAAATGTGCAATTCGCATTTGAGGGAATGGCAATTAAAGGTAGTGAATAGAGAGAAGTAAAATTGTATACAATTGTACGGTAGTTGTACAGTTGTATAGTTGTATATTTGTATAGTTAAATCGTTATACAGTTGTATAGTTACAGTTGTATAGTTACAGTTGTATAGTTAATTATTACAGTTGTATAGTTGTACATTTGTATGTTTGCATAGTTGTATAGTTGTATAGTTGTGTGGTCAGTTTGATTGAACTTGATGGCTTTAGTGGCTGGTGTGTTTTCTGGCTCGTTCATCAATCTCAGAGGTACCCTTATCAACATGAGACTTGGAGGGTTGCAAGTTGCGAGCAACGTAGAGGAAAAGCATATGGAAATGTTGCGGGTTGTAGACAGAATCGTTAACTACGAGCGATAATTACTTTTATGGCCCAAGGCTTGGTGGACGGTCGAGTGCGGTCGCTTCGTACCAGTGTACTTTTCCTTCGATCCTTTTTTTCCATTTGCAATCTCCTTCCGGCCATATGAATACTAGAACCGAAATGCGTATGCACATGACCCGTATACAGCCCGGAGCGAAACACTCGCTGGATGAAACGTCAACAGTCGAAAGTATTATATGCACGAGGCGAAACTCAACATGCCCCTTTCCACTTTTACCCTTTTCCTCCGTTTTCCGCTTTCCGCCGTCGACGACACAGATCGCGTGCAACTTTACCAGAAAAGGGATGAGTCGATTTCGCTTGTTGCTGGTTGACGTTCGACGAAGCGAGTTTTTGATTGGTTGCCCGTATCACAACAGCCCCAAGCCTCTCTCTGCGCAGTGTTTCGAAGCATCGTACATAGCAAATTGGCTGGAATTGCGCGCTACAATGGGAAATTGATATCCCCTTAGGAGTCAGCTCTGGGATATCGTTTAAAGCATTATCGTTCGCTTTGCGGACCCAACTTTATACTACCCGTCACCCTAAAACAAGACCAAGCCTTTATCAACGTTCCGCTCCCCCAATAGGCAGCAAGATTTCATTTCAAACTCCGAAAAAAATAAAGCTTTTCCGCAAAATTTAACATCAACCTTCTGTTCTCGTACCTTTCATTCACTTTTCGTCAATCTGCACCATATTCTTCTTTTCCAAATTCTAGAGTTTGACGTTTTGAAATTGTTCTTGACAAATTGTTGTTGGTGGATTTTGGTATATTTTTCATTTTGATACTCACTACGAAAACAAGTGCCTTAGTGTGAAAAATTTTGTCCTAACTTTCGAAACGTTTGCGAGATATAAAGTCATCATATAGTTATACAACATTACTGCACAATTTTTATTTCAAATTAAAAAAAATGCCTGTAAATGCCAATTGATTCCACATTTTACAAATTAAAAACACCTGTCTGCAGTAATAACCTCTGTAGCAGAATAGCCCCGGTCGATTTCTATGAATAATTTGTGAATAAATACTGATTACGGAAGGAAGAAATAAACACGTAAAATTTTGAATCCGGTGTCCGTTTGATGGATCAATTTTTTCAGACCTCTGCAGTAGAATAAGCAGCATTTGTTCAAACACAATAGATTTATAAAGTTGAGTAATTTAATGTTGAAAAGCGATTATATTTGAAAGGTACTTTATTTCAGTAAATACTTTGAAGTCCACAAGCAGAGTAATTTAAATGCTTTGAGCTTAATTCAACTAAATTTGAAAGCTTCAGAGTTTAAACAAGAGCGATTTTCAGTGCTACAAAAGTTTTGAGGCGTCGGGGTTTAAAAGCTTGTTTATAGAAACATAATTTATTTTACCATACAGATTCATTGGATATTGGTTTTCAAACGTTTTAATCAATTTTTATGCAATTTTCATTTAACGCAGCTTGGGTCTTTGAATTCGCATGTTTTTCTATATATATTTTTTTATTTTGGCATATGTGCCAAAAGTACGTTCTTGTATAAATAAAATTTCTATTTTATAATTAAGTAGAATATTTCAGTTTTGATCAGACATTTTACAGATTCAGGAACTAAGATTGGCAAAAACAAGAAAAATTCAAATTTTTTTAAATCTCAAATTCATGTACAATTTTTTAAAATTCATTTTGATTCAGGAAAGGGTCAGAAATGTTATTATATTCAAATTGCGTGTATTTTTTCTGGGGAATCAAATGCAAAATCAGATTGCAAGAAAGATTTGTTATCTTTTCTTGTGTATTCTAAAATTTTTAAAATCATTGTTTCTTGAAAACTGTCTGCAGGAATGATTGAAATCAGCTCTATGAGGAGGCATTATTTTCTGGAGACGAACACAAAAAATTACGCTATTAAAATAATCACTAAATTTAATTTGGCACCGATTTTTTCACTTTTTGCAAATTTGAAGGTGTTCCCGAAATTTTGTTATGCATTCTCTTTTTTTGCATTCTCTTTTTTGCATTCTACTTTTTGCAGTCGATTCGGTATAAAAAATACGAATTTACAGATACATACGAAGCACTATACTTTCCTGAGTCAATTTAAATTTTGGAACAATTAAAAAGATATTTCCCTTTAAAAAATATGTTTTGATTCTACGTAAAGTATTTTACAAGAAATTGATGGCAACAAGTAGAAAATTATATTCATTTCATGAAAATTTTGCTTCCTTATAGATGAATTTTTTACAAAAATCAACCTTTAACATCTTTTAGTAATTCAAAAAGTATAATTTATTTAAATTTAATTATAAAAATAATTTAAATTTTAAATTCCATAAATAATTGAAAAATTACAATTTATCTGTAAATTTCAGTTAATAAAAATACATTATGTGTCAGTCAATTCCTTTTCTACTAATAATCTACTCTACTTTCGTAAAATATAGACTTTTTTCAGGTAAATCGACTAGTTTTTTAATAAAGAAAATTTTTCAGAAGGAAAAGTCATTCAAAAATAATGATATGAAAAGTTATATAATTAATAGAATTTTAAATGCCAGAAATAATGAGAAACTGTAATTTACTCCTTTAATTTTTGGTAAAATATAGACTTTATATAGGTCAATCGATTAGTTTTTTAATGCAAAAAATTTTTGCAAAAGGAAGTGTTATGAAAAAATCAAAATTTTAAAAGTTATATTAAAAAAATGGAATTTTAAACGTCAAAAATCATTGAAAATGGTCATTTACACTATCAATTCTTGGTCAAATATAGACTTTATATAGGTCAATCGATTCGTCTCGACACAAAGAATATGATTCTTTTATTGATGAATTTAATTTTTTATTAGGGAAAAAATGTTAACTAAAAAACCGTATTTTTCTAAGAAAAAACGATCTCAAAAATTTTTGTTTAAGTATTTCTAAAAATCCCTGTGTCCATTTCTAGATTTTTACAAGTGTAATAACACCACCAAATTTCATTAAGATCGGTCAAAGCATTCTCAAGATAGAGAGTCCAGAAA
>WNHD01000550.1:0-29001 GCA_011057455.1 Ganaspis sp. Gsp50
GAAGTCATTTACTTCACGGCCTAGGCCTAGAAGTGAGATATTAGAGGTTCTCAAACAGTCCGTAAAGTAGTACTTCTACAGCAAGTGTGATAAAAAAACTATGTTTTAAATAAAACTATCTTTTAAATAAAACTATTTTTTAAATAAAACTATCTTTTAAATAAAACTATTTTTTAAATAAAACTATTTTTTAAATAAAACTACCTTTTAAATAAAACTACATTTTAAATAAAACTACCTTTTAAATGAAACTATTTTTTAAATAAAACTATCTTTTAAATAATAATAACATTTTTAAATTAATATTCTATATGATTTTTTACCACCAAGGACAATTAGTAAAAATTAATCAAAGTAACAATTTAACAATGATTTTAAATTTAAATGTAATTTTAAAATTAATACCTAATCGACAATGAATTATTTAATTGATGAACTTTCAACAAAAGATGATTTCTCGTTTGTCTAAATAATTTTTTTCAATTATTGAATCAAGAATTTGGATCAATAAATTATTATAACAATATTTGCTCTTTGTACACAATAACAGCGTTTCATACAATTTTCCATAGTATTGAAAAAGTAGAAGTTTCAAGTGTGAAGTTTAATCAAATACGCAGAAAAGATAAAAAGGATTGTTTGTCTTTTAGTATTGTTGATACGTCGCCGTCTCGAGTCAATCAGATTCACCTGTTTTGTGTAGTAAGCAGAAATGAGTCATCAACTCAAATTCAGAGGCGTCGATAACAGCACCTTTCATTATTCTTTGGCGCATTTCCGTCACATTTTCCAGCATCTAAAGAAGCATTCATTTCAAAATTTAACTCCATAAAGTACAATGTTTTTCAGATAATAAAAAATGCTAATATGTTTTGCTTCACCAACACGTTTAAAGTTTACTCATGACTCAGGAATCTTCTTTCTATTTTTAATATTCAAATCAGTGTTGTGAAATGTTTTGTAAAATTAAATTTATCCATGATATGACTATGAAATGAATATTTATACCCTAAACTAATGGAGTTTTCATTCTTTCGATTATTTTCAATTTTTTAATTACGTTTATAAATCTCTGAGAATTCTAGCTAATAAATTGGGAGGCAAATAAAAGATTGTTGTGCCTCCCTTATTTTGGAGAGAATTTTTTCTGGAATTAAAAATTTTCTTCGGGGTTGGAAAAATAGGGAAGCTATTCTTGAAACACGATTTTAAGGTGAATGGAATTTTATTTCTCTGAGTTGTTGGCTTTCTTGTTACCAAGTAAGGCCCTCTGACCCGGTGCCTATGCCGGATACGACATAGCGTGCAAACATTGCTGTACATCAACTTCGAATTACTCTTCAACTTCAATTTTGCATTTTAATTACAATTTTTGCATTTCAATGGCTTTTTCTCTTGCAGCACATCATCTGCAATTTATTTTGAAGGTTCTTATCGTCGTTTGGAAACATTTGATTGAATTTTTAATAAATGGAAAGGTATTTTTCGATTGAGCTTTATTTTCGAAAAAAAACAATTGCTTTTATTGATTATTGTGATTATTAACTACCTGTGCCTCATTTGGGCATCTATAAGTATCGTAGATGACTATTGCGCATGTGTAACTATCGTGAGCGTCTCTGCGCATGTATAACTCTCTTAGACATCTACTGCGCATGTATAACTATCTTAGGCGTCTACTGCGCATGAATAACTCTCTTAGACATCTACTGCGCATGTGTAACTATCATAGACGACTACTGCGCATGTGTAACTATCGTAGATGACTATTACGCATGTGTAACTATCGTAGGCGGCTACTGCGCATGTGTATCTATCTTAGGTGACTACTGTGATACGTAACCATGACTACTGCGCATGTATAGAAGAAATAAATTATCTTGAAAAGTAACGACGAACAAAAAAACCCAAATTAACATTTTCAAAATTATTTTTTTTTCGAAATTCGTAATATGTGACGCTCCACGAGAGAAGGGACCTTATTCGCTCTTGATATAAGGTCCCTTCTCTCGTGGAGCGTCACATATTTGTTTAAACAAAATGTATACTTTTGTAATAAACATTTTCAGCAGCAATTGAGAGTGTAATAGCTTTGGAAATTAAAATAAAAAAGAATTACATTTCTTATTAATAATTAATTTTGTAATTATTTACAAATCTTTTATTCAAATTAAACACCGTACAACGAATCGTACTTTATTTATAAATCCTTAGTTTCCAATTATTGATTGTTATTATCATTATGGATATATTTCCACTCCTACATTTATAAATAAATAAATTATTACTTATACAAATTCAATCTAATAATAAACTCACTTTTTTGTAATTGAATCTATTGTTAAAAGAAATAATTTATAACAGCAGGAAAACGATGAATCTAATCAGAAATAAATTTATGTTACAGATTAAGCAACATATCACAAGATGCCTTATTACAACAGTGGTCATGGACCCGCACCCTACAACAAAGGTGAAATATTGAATACAATATAGCATAAAAGGAGAGGAAAAAATAATTTTCCAGAAATCTTATCTCTAATTTGTTGCATTAATAATCTTTTTTTTTTAGATGGAAGTTCAAGTGGTCCATCAAGCACATCCGGAGGCCAAGTTGGTGCCCCTGAACCAACTTACATAATGGAACATTTGGCTACATTCACAGTCACAAAAGAAACAGGAATAGTTTATCCAGCTGATGGCATGCGACGTCTTTTACAACTGGAAAAAAGTAACGGTATTTGGAGCCAGAAGATGCAACTTCGCCTCGAGCGAAATTGGGTTCTCATCATGGATAACGAAACTGGGGTAAATTTACCATCACAAAGATCTCAATCATCCATTCCAAAACTTCTTTAAATTCTTCTCTTGAATTTTCTTCCGCTGTGTTCTCTATTTTGTTCTCCAATTTTGTTCATCAGTTTTATTCTTCAATTGTATTCATCAATTTTATTCTGCAATTTTATTCATCAATTTTATTCTGCAATTGTATTCATCAATTTTATTCTCCAATTGTATTCATCAATTTTATTCTGCAATTATATTCATCAATTTTATTCTCCAATTGTATTCATCAATTTTATTCTGCAATTGTATTCATCAATTTTATTCATCAATTTTATTCTCCAATTGAATTCATTAATTTTATTCAACAATTCTGTTCTCTTATTGTTTTTTATTTTATTTATTTTTTATCTCCTACATTGTACTACTTTGTTTTTTTTCTCAAATTGTTTCTTAAGTGAAATAACAGACTAATGAAGAAATCGAGACTAGTTATTCCAACGAGAAATTACCAACGAGGATTGACAGTATTCAAAAATTCGTTGATAAGTTTGATATCAATGAGCGGGAAGTTGAGAACTGTAATTTTCTATTTTTAGGCTGTTATGGAGAGATTTCCTGCATCTTTGATTCAGGAGCCTACGGCCTTCACGTCACGCGATCCAATGGAGATGTACAACAACATCTTGGTCTTCACTGTGGGAGAAGACGGTGCATCTGGCCAAAGAGCTGAAATGCACATCTTCCAGTGCCAAAGTGTTTCCGCCGAGGACCTGGTGGAAGATCTCAAGATGCTGCAAATGGGAAAATTGGTGCCCGGAGGGTCACCTAGAGGACCCAGAGGTCATATACCTCCTCCTCCAGCACTTCCACCTCCTGAGCCTCCATTAAACGGCGTTAATGTTCGAGAGCAGGTCTCTGCATTCAATGCCACTAATAGTAAGTCTTTCTAATTTCTCTGCTGATCACTAATTACTAACAATCATCTTGAGACAACCCAGTGAAAGGAAAACCCTCCCCTGGGTCGAAATCATGCTCACTTTCTTTTCCTTTTTCTTTACGAAAAAAATGTTGTCTTTCCTGATCGCGACATTCAATCTTCCTAGCCTCTTTCTCCCGTTTGAACAAATAATTGATCGACAAACAAATTGACAACAACTGACAACAAACAATCAAATAACTGAATGAATTGGGATACAAACCCGTCAAACTAAATGTTCGAGACCGAAATTCTAATTACATCATTTGAACACTGATTTAAAACTTGAATTCCCGATGCTTTTACTTTTGTTGCGTTTTTTCAGATGATGGTCACAACGATATATCACGAGACGAAAACAACGACGAGGTTTCGTCGACATCGTCTGAAAAATACGAAAGGGACGTGACAATTCTGAACCACTGTTTTGACGATATTGAGAAATTTATCGCTCGTCTGCAACACGCTGCTGCAGCCTCGAGGGAGTTGGAACGTCGACGTAGGAACAGGAAGTCAAAGAAGCGGAACCTGGGTGATGGGATGTTGACGATGAGGGCGAAGCCACCTCCAGAGATAGAGTTCATCGACATCTTTCAGAAATTCAAGCTATCTTTTAATCTCCTGGCCAAATTGAAGGCTCACATTCATGACCCTAATGCACCAGAGTTGGTGCACTTCCTCTTCACACCTCTGGCTCTCATTGTAGATGCTTCTCACGACACGAATTACGATCCAAATCTACCCAGCAAGGTGGTGTCGCCACTCTTAACTCGGGAGGCTGTTAATCTTCTGATCAACTGTGTGACCAGCAAGGAAACAGAACTCTGGCATTCCTTGGGAGACACGTGGTTGGTCCCAAGGAATCAGTGGAAAGGACACGTGCCACCTTATCATCCAGTTTTTATGGACGGCTGGTCGCCAGAGTATCCCATTCCCGAGGACAGGGACAATGATCATCTCAATTCTCTCATCCACGCTGACAAACAGAAGAGGGATGATATTCCTGAACCTCAGAACGATTCTTATTACAATCACAGGTAGATTTTGATCATGGATTGTTACGAAAGTTAAGAGAAAAACTACTATTTTTAATTTATTTAATTCCTTCAATAATTGTTTGGTCTTGTCGATTAAATTCTTTTTATTTAACTCCATAACAAAGTAACGCTAAATAGAAAACTATTCCTCTACCTGGGTCTGCTTTTGACCTTATTCGTTCAAGATGTCTTTTTGTTCTGATGATTCCGCAAAGTAGAAGATTGGAATAAGAAGGAGAATAGAAAGAAAAGCAAAGCTCATTAAATTGAAAAACATAATTTTAAAACAAACACATTTATACAATTCGGAATATAACATGGATACCAATTTTTTGTAGGCAATTTCTTTTAGGCAACTATGATTTTTTAAAATATTGAAATGAATTTCTTGGGGCTAAACGAGTTTCTTGGGGCTGTCAATGCTTTGGGCTGTCAATGCTTTGGGCTAAACGGATTTTCTGTCAATAGTTACTTTTCTACCAGATTAAAGCACGCACCTTTCTGTAGTTACAAAGCGTCTCACCAGGTGCACTAAAGCACAATCACATACACAACCTTCTTCCTCTAGTAACAAAGCGTCTCACCAGGTGGCGCATCATACTATCGGAGATTCCAATAGAAAAAATGATTATAGGAAATCAGATAGTGCAGATTCAGATATTTTGCGTAAACACACTTCGATAATTGTAATAAATTGTAATAAATTATAATTAATTATAATTAATTATAAAATATCTATAAAATATCTATAAAATATCTATAAAATATCTATAAAATACCTACAAAATACCTACAAAATACCTACAAAATATCTATAAAATATCTATAAACTACCTACTATAAAATATCTATAAAAATAAATATATATCCCTAGTTTAATATATCTATAAAAGGAATCGACCGTGACTTTCTGAACTGTGTCCAGCTGATGGTTAACTTTAGAGACAGCAAAGGGCAAGAACCTATTAGCATAAATAACACGCGATCCTGCGGCCACAGGTGGCCCAATAAACCTGTCATGATGTCTCTAGAGAATTAAGGCTCAGCTTTAATAAACTCTTTGCTTCCACTTTATAGGTACTATTCGCCTCCATAAATATGTTTACAAGAATGAGAAGAGTAGTTTCGACTTTGTAGGTAGTACAAACAGCCATTCCGTTTAACAAAAAATGCCACAAACCATCCTGGGTCTTACTTTTCCTTAAAAAAATCGGAAGTTTATTGATGAACCTCTAAAATACGAAAAAGATTTAAAAACCTTCTAAAGTACTGTATATAAACTTTAGACTTAACGGTTTCAAAGGTCCTTTTACGGGTCTAACAATGCGTTTTAGCTTTTTGCATTTTTCATTTAGTGTCTACAAATTTTGCCTTTTCTTTTCTCAAAACTCAATCTTCAAACTCAATCTTCAAACTCAATCTCTTTGAAGATTGAATTTGAAAATTGAATTGAAATTCAATCTTCAAAGAGATTGAATTTAATTATAAAGAATATTACTTAATGTAAAGAGATGTTTTCAGGGACATTGACGAGTCGCATTACAGCAGTGACTACCTAGATTATGAGAGCAGGGAAGAGCGTGGAAATGTGGAATACTTTGAGAGGAATTATGGTCCAGCGCCAGAGTTGTACGGGAGAGAGGAGAGAGAGAGAGTCGATCAGACAAGAGCTCATAGCGACATATCCGTAGATTCGATCGAGAGGGGTCCTCGAGGTGTGCCAGGTCACGAAAGGGCCCAAGAGGCTTGGCTGGACGACCTTCTTGCTCGTCACGCGAAGATCGTGCAGGTCACTTATCCCAGGACGGCAAACAACGACAAGGAACTTACCGTGGTCAGGGGCGAGTACCTGGAGATCCTCGACGACAGCCGGAAGTGGTGGAAGGCGCGAAACTCCAGGGGTCAAGTCGCTCATGTTCCTCACACCATCGTCACGCCTCACAATCCCTCGCATGCTGATGACAATGACGTCTTTAACAATCCTCTCTACACCGGCAGATATCAACGACAGGGGCACGGCTACAATTACGAGGTGAGATTTCCACCTTCACACTTCCTCATCACTTCCCTCAGACGAGAACAATGGTCTATTGGAATCGGACCATCAACAGTTAAAGGTCATAAAATATCGACGAATAATGTCGGAGAAAGTCGGAAAAGAAATCATGATTTTTAAATGATTGTCATTTTGAAATTAACACACATTTTAGATGTGGAATAAACGAACAAAACTTGATCAATCCACTTATTGACGAAATTGAGATAGCAATGGTTTCAAAGCATACGTTAGCATTATCTATGCAAAGCGCATTTTTCAAAATTATTTTCAATTTCTTTTACTGTACATTCGATTATCACTAAAAAATAAATTAGGTTCTTAGAATCAAAATGATTCTCAAAATTTACAAAAAAAAAGAAAATGAAATAAAAATTACTGGAAGGAAACTCACACGTCAGTTTAGAGTTTTTTGTGGCTGTGATGAATCAATCAAATTGAATTGAAACCGGGATTTTGCACAATCCAAGATATACCTAAAAAAAATGTAATTCATTCTGCTATTTCCAGTCGATTTGGTATAAATATCAAGAAATTTGATGTGCATAATAAACACCACTTTTCCCAGTAACAATTACAATTTAGAAAAAAAGGATTTTTTACTTTTTTGCAAATTACAAGGTGTTCCTAGAATTTTTTTCAATTCTCTCTCTATGCAATCAATTCCGAAAAAAAGGATTTAAAAACCCATACCAAACACTAAACTTTCTAAAAACAATTTGAATTTTTGAAAAATTTATTTATTCGCAAATTTCAAGGTGTTCCTGAAACTTTTTTTAAAATATTCTTTTTGCATTCGATTCCCCAGAAAATGACACCCCAATTTGAGTATTAAAACGCTTTTGACACTTTTCAGGATCAATTGGAATTTTAAAAAAATTGGCGTCCATATTTTAACATTTTTATTAATGAAAATCATGGTTCACGTTTTTGCAAATAATATTGGGTTCCGGAAATTATTTTTAAAATATTCTTTCTGCATTCGATTCCCCGGAAAAAAGCACCCCAATTTGAGTATTATAACGTTTTGGTCACTTGTCAGGATCAATTGGAATTTTAAAAAAATTGGCGTCCATATTTTAACATTTTTATTAATGAAAATCATGGATCACGTTTTTGCAAATTTGAATGGGTTCCGGAAATTATTTTTAAAATATTCTTTTTGCATTCGATTCCCCGGAAAAAGGCACCCCAATTTAAGTATTATAACGTTTTGGACTTGTCAGGATCAATTGGAATTTTAAGAAAGTAGGCGTCCATATTTTTACATTTTCATTAAAGAAAATCATGGTTCACATTTTTGCAAATTTGAATAGGTTCCGGAAATTATTTTAAAAATATTCTTTTTGCATTCGATTCCCCGGAAAAAAGCACCCCAATTTGAGTATTATAACGTTTTGGACACTTGTCAGGATCAATTGGAATTTTAAGAAAGTATGCGTCCATATTTTTACATTTTTATTAAAGAAAATCATGGTTCACGTTTTTTTAAATTTGAATGGGTTCCGGAAATTAGTTTTAAAATATTCTTTTTGCATTCGATTCCCCGGAAAAAAGCACCCCAATTTGAGTATTATAACGTTTTGGACACTAGTCAGGATCAATTGGAATTTTAAGAAAGGAGGCCTCCATATTTTCACATTTTTATTAAAGAAAATCATGGTTCACATTTTTGCAAATTTGAAAGGGTTCCGGAAATTATTTTTAAAATATTCTTTTTGCATTCGATTCCCCGGAAAAAAGCACCCCAATTTGAGTATTATAACGTTTTGGACAGTTGTCAGGATCAATTGGAATTTTAAGAAAGGAGGCGTCCATATTTTTACATTTTTATTAAAAAAAATCATCGTTCACGTTTTTGCAAATTTGAATGGGTTCCGGAAATTATTTTTAAAATTTTCTTTTTGCATTTGATTCCCCGGAAAAAAGCACCCCAATTTGAGTATTATAACGTTTTGGACACTTGTCAGGATCAATTGGAATTTTAAGAAAGTAGGCGTCCATATTTTTACATTTTCATTAAAGAAAATCATGGTTCACGTTTTTGCAAATTTGAATTGGTTCCGGAAATTATTTTTAAAATATCCTTTTTGCATTCGATTCCCTAGAAAATGTCTTTTTTTAAAAAAGTAGGTATTCTTTGCTTCAAGTTTGACTGTAAATACTTTTTGAATTGAGAAATTATTTTTGAAGAGAATATAAAATGATTGTAAAATTTGAAGTGTTTCTGCAAGATTTAGTAATTATTTTGTTGTTGTTTGAATGCAGGATTCAGAATTGGATACCAGTACCAGTCCTGGACCGGACACATCACACCGACCACATACGATTCCTCCACCGGCTCCAGCTGAATGGGTACGAAAAGAACGTCTTGGGAAAAAAGGTGAATTCAGATATTTTTAAGCTTCTCATCACCTTCAAGAAAATTGCATAATCATCAGAGATAGTGTGAATCTATTACAGAATCAAAAAATATTTTGCACATACTTGAAACATTTTTTTGCTATATGTAATAGCAAATGTATACTTGCAAATCAATCTAATAAAATGTCTCTTATTAAATAAGGTTCTTCTGCAAGGCAGGAAAATCTTTAATAAAACTTGCATCTGTAATGAAGAAGCGGTCTTGTGTAAAAAGGAATTACACGTTTAGTTAAAGAAAGAGAGAAGACGTTTTATTTTAATGATTGAATTTACAGAAAGATCTGATTAGTTAGTTATGAATTGAAAAATGAAGTAAGTTTACTAATTGCATAAGAGAATTGATTACATTAAATTATATATTATTATAATATAAAATTAAACATTGATACGTTCCGGTGAAGTTTTTCAATTATGTGCAAAAATGTTTTTGTATCAGTGTTAAATTATTTGCGTTGATGACAAAGCGTCGTTAACTTTGAGGGATTCCTGTCGGTTTTGCCAATCTAAGTTGCTTCACGTGTACATCTGTCAAGTGTCCATTATTTTATGTTGCAACATTGCTTACCCACGTCTTTGTAAATAAGGATAAATGTGCTAATTTCGTCTAGATTGAAGAATCTCTGTACTTTGGTAAACTGTCGGGTACAGGACGTTCCAACTTGTCCTTCTTGTTCTTTTTAATTTCAATTATTTAATTTCTTTTTAAACTTAGTTTTTACATTTTTAATGTAATTTTTTTACAACTCATTAATTAATATTTTAGTAATTTTAGTTAATCTACTTGAATAATAATTTAAATCAATATCTAAAACTATTTTCATTGGAAAATATGATTTTATTTCTTCTTTCGATAAATTTGTCAGCGCTGATAAATTGCTATCGATTTTTTTATTTATTTAATAAGATGTTTTAAAAATACGATTGTTTGATTATAACAAAAGTGAAAAGAAACACATCTTGGAACGTGCTGAAAATTGTTTTGTGTTTTGTGAAATTTGAAGCGAATGTTGATTTCTATCGCAAAGTTTGTCCTGGATATTTACATTTTTTCCCCTGCTTTGAAAAAATTTGTGTATATCTTTTCTATTAAAAAAAAAATAAAAAAATAATTTTGGGAAAAAGATGTAAGTAGGAATTGTAGAATGATTTTCTGACTGGAATCTTAATTCTCGTAGAAGTTGAATTCGAAGATCTGATAGAATTTTAAGCACTTTGTTTATATATATTCTGGTTTTGAGAATATGCAAATTACATAATCAAACAAGAAATGATTTTCGTCACGTGGAGAATCATTGTTTTTATTTACCAATAGCATAATGTCTTACATTACGTTAATAATTTTTAAGAGATCGAAATGTTATTAAATGTTCTGTATTTATAGACTAACCAAATTTTACTACGTATAAAATTAACTTGTAATTGTTATCGCATTATAAATTAAAATTGGACTTGAGTTTCCATTTGTTACAAAGAGAAAAAGAAAGAAAATCTTTCAAAATAATACGTAATGCTTCTTTATTTTAAATTCTTATTGTATTTAAAAATCGAGGCAACTTTTTAAATTTTTATCTTCATAAACTATTTTAATAAAGAATTGAGAATATTCTTTTGAACAGAAGAATTCGATTCGAATTACAATCTTTTTGTAAATCTACATGATTTTTAGTTTTATTTTCTTTAGAGAAGAGAAATTTTCTTTAAGTAACTCAAGTGCAAAGTTTGAAGAAATTTAAAGAGTCCTTATGGATTATAATCCATAATAATTATTTTAATTTTAAGTGACTTTGTAATTATTAAATTTATTTTCCTTCGTCTTTAATGGTTATGTGTTGAAGTGTATACATATAGCTCTGTATTATTGGAATTAGCTTGTACTAATTACAAATTTACATTTTTTAAAAACAGATCTGGATTTTTTATTATCTCCAGTTTCACGTTTAGTCATAATTGTTGATTTCGAGCTTTTATTTTCGCTTCTTTGAAACCATATGTTTTGTCCAAAATTGTTCTTTCTCTTCAAAAGCAGCTTCAATTCTTTTATCTTTTTGTATGGTTTTTATGCATTCATCTTTAAAATATGTTATATATTTTAAAATATTAATTAATATATTAATTAAAAATTTAGCAAGTGTATTGTATAAATAAATTGATTAAACAACTTTTAATATTAACATTTTAATACAAGTAAAATCATATTTCATTTGTCAATGAATTAAAAGATTCAAAAAAATATATTTCGTTTACTTTCCTTTCGAAAGAAAGCTTCTTCTGGTTTCAAAATTTAATAAAAAGATTCCGTGTTTTAAAAACTTGAAAAAATGAAAAAAGGGTAAACTTTGACATTCTTTACAATTTAAAAGATTGTGAATAAATTGTAGTTTCAAAAATATTCTTTTTAAAGAAGTATTTTCTTCAAAGGTAATTTTGTTTATTCAATAATTATCAACAATTATTTTATTTATTTATCAATTTGTATTAAAGAATTTGTTTTCATCACAGATAATCCTAGCATTTCAAGTGATGCTTTGAGTGACGATGTTGTTTCAATTGCTGACAGTTTGCACTCTTTTGGAAGTATTAAAACTGTGAGTTCATGGGAAATAAATAAAAAGACATCTTCCAGCTCTGGGTCAGAATCTTATAAAACTCGAGATCCAGAGGAATTTGTAAAAATTCGACAAAAAGAGTCGCAAAATTCTTCTAAAATCTATCAAAAACAATTGTCAGAACCTGCTGTTAAAAATTTTCAAAATCAATCTGAATCCTCTAAAAGTAAATTTGTTCCACCTCCACCTCCTCTTCCAGTATTTATCCCAAAATCGTCTCAGGATGATAATAAAATGGGTTCAATAAAAAGTACCAAAAGCAGCATAAGTGTTCGCTCAATGACAGAAGGTATGAGTATTTTTTACACTTTCAAATTATTAGAACATAAAATATTTATAATTAAATTATACTCGTTTATATTAATTAAATTTATATTAATTAATATTTATATTAGATTAAATTTGTACACAAATGAAAACCAAATTTTAAGAAAATCATTTTATGCAAAATTTTGTTAGTAATTTAAAACCAATGTTAAAAAATATTTGTAAAGGTTCCAGTAATCTTCACGAAGTTCATCAAGAGTTAAAATCTGTACTAACAATGTTTCGGGAAAAGAAACGAACAGCAAGTTTAGAATTGAGCGAAAATCTGGACCAATATTCCTCTCCTCGTGATGTTCAAAATTGGCTCGTAAAAAAAGGATTTTCCGAAAAGTAGAAAAAAAACACACTACATTAAATAAATAATAATTTCTTCCTCTAGCTAGTGTAAAATTGATACAAACAATTTTACAATTATTTTGTAATTTTATAACTATTTTGTAATTTTATCATTATTTTGTAATTTTATAATTATTTAAAATATATAATTTACAATGTTTTTAAAATTTAGTAATAAAACTTGAACAAAAAAAGTTAAAGTTCAAAACTCTTAAAGTAGATTTGAAATAAAAATTATTTTTTAAGAAAGGAATCAATAAGTAAAAAATCCAGTTTTAATGTAAAAAAGTTCTTTTATAAATTTCTTATTGTCATTGTTTGTTTATTGTTAGTTTATTGCTTTCAATTATTTTTTACGAAGCGTATTAATCATTTATTTTTGTTAATAGGATCACGAAACACTTGAAAGGGTTAACTGGAGCAGAATTATTAACTTTGTCTAGCAGAGATCTGGAACACTATTGCGGAAGCACAGAAGGAAAAAGATTAGACGAAGAACTAAAACATTTTCGAAATGCACCTAGTGTAAGACATTTTTTTTCTTTTCAAAAATATATGATTTTCTGAAACTAAATTCTTTTAAAACATTTTTTAACATTTTTTTTCTAAATATACATTTTTAAAAATTATATTTATTTAAAACTTATACTTTTCTAAGTATATTTTTTTAAATATACATTTTGTGAACATATTCCGAAAATCTAATGTTTTAAGTATCTAACCCTTGGGAAGTTAATTTAATATGCATTTATATGATTGCAGCAAAAAAATTCTCGATCTTCGGAACTGAAACGAATTCTAGGAGAATTTCGGAAAGAAGGATCTGCGAATAAGCCTTGATGTAAAGAGAATTATTAATAATTAAATGTGCCAGTTGATAGTGATTTTATTTAATTTAAACTAAAAGTGTCCATAATATTTTAAGTAAGATTTTTAAGGAAGTGATTTGTGTTCTCTTCCTTAAAGCTTGGAAATCAGAAATGAGAGCTTCAAATCAGAAATAGTTGATAATTATTAACTACGAACAAATCGCAAATAAATTACAATAACGTTTTTTGTGACATATAATAATTATATTAATAATAATAATAATAAAAATATACAAATAAACTACAAAACGAATATTCAAATAAATCACAAAAGGAAATTCATATTGCGAGTAAATTATTAAAATGTAGGATAATAAAGATATCAAGATATAAAAAAAAGATTTAAAAAATCAAAGATTGTAAAAATAGTTTCAGTAATAAAATTTAAAAAAATGAACGCAGATTACTTATTTCGTACATTTATTTTTTGTCTTCACGTACAGATACAAATATTTATTTGTCAACATTTTCGTCTTTATAATGAAAATTGATGTTTCTATTACACTTGGAAACAATATTACATCCATTTTACCAGAATTATAGTTTCTTGAAAAAGTTTCTCTTCGTTAAAGTTTCATTTTAATGAAAAATCTGCAAGTGCTTGAAAATAAAAATTAAATTTTATTATTTATTATTAATTTTTATTATTTAAATTTATTATTTAATTAGCTTTTCTCTTTAGAATTATTTGTTATAGATTCATGTATTCTTCAACAAATTATTAAAACATTGGTGGACAAATTTAATACTTAAGTAGTAAGTCTTTTTAAGTATTAAGTCTTAAGTCTTAAGTCCTTTTTTAGTTTTTACTACAAATTTTTTTCATTTCAATGAAACTTTATTTTATAAACTTCATGTCATATTTTGTTACACAAAAGGATCTTGAGTACCAACTTTATAGCAAAGAAAATTAATTGTAATTATTTTCCAAATAGAAAAGAATCCGAAGTTCTGATGATTAAATTAATAGGTGATTAGGAATAAAGAATAAAACATGATAATTAAAAAGAAATGTGAAACCACATTTTAGTTGTCAATAATTAATTGTTGAGAAATAATTCGAGAAAAAAACTTTATTTTAATTAATAGGTACAGAAGATCATCTTTATTGTAATCTCGAGTAATTTATGACAGTCATTATTACACTTTCATTTTTAGTCACTGAAACCACGAATGAGTTCGATTCATTACGCAAATTTATAAAAAACAATTTTTTTTATAAAAAAAAACAGGGACTTTTGGAAAATGAGAGTTAGAGTCCACAAAATATTTCGAAATTGAAATGCAGTTTGTTACTTATTCTATTTCTTATAAATAGTTTCTTCTTAAAATACGTCATTTTATTGCTTTTAAAAAATGTTTCTATTCGCCTATAAATATTTCTAATACACTTGGAGTACAAATTCTACATTTTAGGAAAAATGTCTACAGTTTTGTGTAAAAGCTACAATTAATTTTGTGGACAATAACCGTAAAAACATTTTTATACGAATTCTACATAAAAATAAATTTTACTTATTCAACAAAAATGTGTTAACAACTTGTAATTATAGCAATAAAATTAGTATTTTATAATAATTATAAAATTTAGTACTCAAATTATTAAAAAAACTAATTAAATTGTAACATCCCAGAACCGTAAAAAATATAATTCAACCTTATTTTTTATATATTAATTACTAATTTATAAAAAATATAGTTAAATTGTAATTTTTTATAGTCTAATTATAATACTTTTTATAGTTTTCTTTAAATTTATGGGTTAAATAAATTAATACGTTATTCTTAATAATTCGTCCCTGTGCGGCTTAAATTGTTAAACCCTTTTATTGTAAACTATAGTTTATAGTAATAAAATGATTTAACAATTTTGTTGAATGTAAAATACAAACATTTCACGTGTTTTTGAAAATTCGTTCCCGTTTGGCTTAAATTGTTTATCAAAATTTCTTTTAAAAAAGTAAAATGTGAAATTCTACGTTGTAACATTATTTAATGAAAATGTAAATTAATATTAAATAGTCTACAGCCTCGAAAAATATTAGTCGATAATCATTTCACGCAGAAAAAATTTTAGAGAATTAAAGAAATACTTCTTTCGTTTAATTAACTTGTAACAATATTTTTATTTGAAAAATAAGAAGTATTAATTAGAAAAGATGATATAAATAATATTAATTGGATGAAAAGATGTAAATTATATTTACTGAATAAATGTAAACAATATTTATTGAATGAATGTAAATAACATTTATTGAACGATTGTAAACAACATTTATTGAATGAATAAAAACAAGATTAATTAAGTGACCAAGTATAAATAATATAAACGGAATTAAAAAACATTAACTATACTAACTGGACGAATAATTGTAAATTAATCATTAAATTATTAATCAAATTAACAATAAATTAATTAAAATTATAACTGAATACGAAACGAATACGAAATAATTACTATTAACGAGACTTAACGAAATTGAAATTAACGAATTGTTTACCTTAGACTAATAATTTTTCGAGCTTTCTTTCTTATTAATTTTTCGATAAAATTGTGTACTTTGTAGAAAATAATTTTAATTACAGTAAATAATTTGCACTTGGGATAATTAAAAACAAACTTTGAAAGTGGCAAATTCCTAATATTAATCTTTATTTCAGTTTGTTTTTTTTACTCTTTAAGTATAAATGATGTGCGTTATATCTACTAAAAACGAATTTTCCACATTTTTAAGCAGTCTATGGTTTCCTTTAGGTCTTAAAGTTGTCAAATTTTCAAGTCATTACAGAACAAAAATTGTAAAAATTGATGTAGAAGATTTTGTTTCTGTTTTTCCACAAGTTTCTTTTAATCGTCTCTACAAATCAATTTACAACTTTTCTTTTGTCTTCGAAGGTTTAAAAAACGACAATGATCGATTTGAAAACATTTACAAAAAGTAGCTACTTTTTTTTCTTATTAAACTAGGCTTTCAATTATAAATTGTCTTATCAAATTTGAAAACATGAACACATTGAATGTTTTAATTTTAGTCGAACTACTTTAAGACACTTTCAGATTATAAATTGGTCTGAAAATTGAGAGGAAGTCTTTGGCTGAAAATTCTTATAAAATCGTAATATGGTTTTAATCGTTTGGCTCAGAAGTTTTAATATTTTTTATAGTATTAAGAGATATGGTCGCAGTTTTGGAATATTTCTTTTTATAATCATAACGATTTTTAGCTTTCGAAGCCAGCGTATAAGCGACTTTGATTTCGATATTTGCAACAAGCTCTTTTTCCATTTACGTTCCTTCCTCAAATTACGAATTTCAGTTTTATAATTAGAGAGCACATCAACAATAAGCATAAGATGCGATGTTTTCTTTTGAGAAACATTTAAAAAAAGAATTGATATAATGTTTGCCTTTTTTAAAAAAATGCTTCTTATTACAATGTCTTTCTTTTATAAAGAAGTTCTTATTGCAATTTTTTTCATTTTCAAACTTTTTCTTTTATCCTAATTTTTTTTTTCTTGATATCGAAACGTAATTTTTGTTGTTGTTGTTGTTCTAAAACGTTGTTCTATTTATTCCAATTTATTATTTTTTGTTTGATTATTACTTAATTGAAATTTTTCAATAGAAACAAAAGTACCAACAGAAGTTTTTTTCAATTGAAATTCGTTTTAAACGTGCTCCTAATTAATTATCGTGATCACAAAATCAATAAAATCCACAATGATTTCAACGCATGGAATAAAGAACTTTATTCGATCATGCAAAACTTAACATTAACGGTCGATTATTAATTGTTCGTTGAAAATTGTTATACAAATAACAGAGTCTAATAAAAACAAACAAATAAAAAAATAGATTTTTCAATTACTATAAAGCGCGAATATATATTTCTGAATTTATTACAAAATTTAATGAATAATTGACTACTTATTTTCATGAAGAAAAAAAATTGCTGAAGCAAAAATATATAGAGTAATAGTACAGATGTTAACATTGATTTACGTCTAAAATCAATTTTTTCAAATTTTTAATTATGAAGAAAATTATTGTAATAATTGTAATTATTGTAATAATTGTAATTATTGTAATAATCGTAATTGTTGTAATAATTGTAATTATTGTAATTGTATTGAAAATTTGTTCATAAATTTCGAATAATTTTTTCGCGAATTCTAACTATGCAGATTTTTAACAGGAATTAAACATTCAATATAAAATGTACAATTATACAATCTAATAATTACATAGTAAAATACTACATAGTAAAATGCTAGACAGTAAAATCTATAATAAAATGTATTGTATCAACAATTCGTATATTTCCGTAGAAATAAACAATTCTCTAGGCGATCAATTCTCCAATTCGAATATATAGAGCCAAGATAGTTTTAATACATATTTTAAAGAGATCTTCATTTCTTAGTAATCGATACTTTTTCATAATTGTAAATTGATAATTATAAATGTATAATTGTAAATATTATTATACGTTAAAACTTATTCCATGCGTTGAAGATAACATAATATATCTCAATCATTTATAGTATATAATTATTGTAATAATCGTAGCATAATTATCATAATATTGTAATATAATCATTGTATCATAATGATGTAATCATTGTATCATAATGATGTAATCATTGTATCATACAGATGTAACCATTGTATCATACAGATGTAACCATTGTATCATACAGATCTAATCATTGTATCATATAGATGTAATTGTAGCATAAAGATGCTATTGTACTATAAAGATATAATTATATCACAATGTACATTGTAACATAATAATTTCATTGTATCATCTTCTTGTAATTGAATTATAAAGATATAATGATCGAATTGTAATCATCATATCGTCATCATCGTATCCTCATCATCGAATCGTCATCATCGTATCATAATCATCGCATCATAATCATCGAATCATAATCATCGTATCATAATCATACAATAATTATATCATAATTTTCAATCAAGTCGACGTAAACGTAACAATCAACGATTATAAATATCCACACTAATTCTACAATCTGCTATTATCCACTACAACTTTGTGCTGTCAAAATTACACAAAAACAAACAAAAAGCTTTTTTTTAAACTGCTTTTAGAAATTTTTTTCTTCCTCTCCAAGCTCTCGGCTTTTTCAACTTCGTTAAATAATTCTAAGCGTCTATTAAATACAAATAACTTAAGATGCCCATAACTTAGACCTTGAAACTTCCATGAATCGAAAAAATCCCATTCAATATCAAGTATTAAAAACTGATAGAAAAAAAATTTCTTTTCCTCTTCTGAGCGTTGAAGGTTTCAAGGTCGACGTGAATGACTGAGGATTATGATTTGAAAGTATAGAGGCAAGTAAGAAAAGGATTACTCTTTTTTGGAATCAACCTTCCAAATTCGAGAATTTCGAAAGTATCTTTCGAATCTTTGAAGTGAAAAATTGAGGAAGGGTGAGGTAAATGGGAGGAGATATAGATGTATATTATTATTCATTAAATACCATCTTTTTTTTACAAATCTCGTTTGTACGAAATTACCAAAAACCACCGGCGCTACGACCTCCCGGCGGATTATTCACGCGAATGCAGGCTCTTCTTCCTTCGTCTGTATCTTCTGAAAATTAAGTTTTTATTAATATTATTATAATTATTGTAATTATTACTATTGTTATTGTAATTATTACTATTGTTATTGTAATTATTACTATTGTTATCATTGTAATTATTACTATTGTTATCATTGTAATTATTACTATTGTTATGATTACTATTGTAATCATTACCATTGTTATTATAATTATTTTATTATTACACTTTTCTTCAAAATAACAACTATTTACAAATTTAGCGTACCACTAATGGAAAAGGTGGAATCCTGCAGATTCCTTTGACCTTCTAATCGAGGTCCTCTTGCTGATGGAGTGACAACTGCAGATTCCGGCAAGGTTGGAGTGCAGGAAATGTGCGACAATTTGGATCTTGGAGAGTCATGATTACCATTTGTATGATTCATTATCGCAGCATTTGCGGCTGCAGCTGCAGCTGCTGCAACTCTAGCCGCTTCTTTTGCTTTCAGGATAAGCAAATCCTCATCCGCGAATTTTTTCGCATCAGCTTCACTTCGAGCAACTCCTCTCACTCGCTGTAAAATTATTATTTTCTACATAAAGCTTGTAATTGCAACCTTTTTTATATAAAAAAAATTTTTAGTTCGACAAATAATTATTCAAGTACACGGGCAAAGACAAATATTTAAAAGGAAAATTAAGACTGGAAACAATAAAAAGAGAAGAACTAAAAAAAGGTAGAAACTTACTTTTTCTTTGTCATTGACGATGTCATATACGAAAGAAGGGTAGACAGGAGTTTCTATGAATTTGCCATATCCGTGAACAGCTTTTAAATTGCAATCGTCCACACAAATGCGTCCATTGACGATCACGTATTCTGGAACTCCGTTGATTTCCATACCCTAAAGAAATTGAAGAAAAATAAAATAATAATAATAAAATAATAATAATAAAATAATAATAATAATAATAATAATAAAAGAAAATTTAAATATTAAATTTGAAAACAGTTACAAATCTAAAGGGTACAATTAAAAAAATATATTTAATACTATTTATGTTGATTCTTTTCATTTAGAAACTTTTTTTACGTTCTTGGCAGCCATTTGGGTACCTTGCGATGAAGCAGAAATATTAAAAATTATTTTTATTATTTATTTATATCTATTAGTCTAAAAAATAAAAATCGAATTTTTCACTCAAGCCAAAGGGATTGGTTCGAAAACTAAAAAAAATTATTTCACACTATTTAGGTCGATTCATTCTATTTACAATCTATTATTATATCATTGGCACCCATTTGGGTACCTATCAATAAAGAAAAAAACATTAAAAGACATTTACTAGCTCAAAAGAAAAAACCGAGACTTTCTCTCAAACTAGTGGGGTTGGTTTTAAAACTGAAAAAAATTATTTCACCCTATTATTTTTATCTAAAATCTTTTACTGTATCCCTCGAACCCATTTGGGTACCTTCCTATAAAAAAATAAATTAAAAGACCTTTATTAGTACAAAAGCTAAAAATCGTGTTTTTCACTCAAACCAATGGGGTTGGTTCCAAAACTAAAAAACATTATTTCACGCTATTTATGTCGATTTTTTTTATATAAAATCATTTATTGTATCCCTAGCACCCATTTGGGTACCTTCATGTAAAGCAAAAAGTTTAAAAGACGTTTTTTAGTCCAAAAGCTAAAAATCGAGTTTTTCACTCAACCCAATGGGTTGTTTCCAAAACTAAAAAAACATAATTCCAAGCTATTTAGGTCGATTGTTTTTATCTAAAATCTTTTATTGTATCCCTGGCACCCATTTGGGTACATAATTATAAAGAAAAAAATTAAAAGACATTTATTAGCCCAGAAGCTAAAAACCGAGTTTTTCTCTCAACCCAATGAGGTTGTTTCCAAAACTAAAAAAATATTATTTAAGATTATTTAGATCGAGTATTTTTATATAAAAACTTTTATTGTATCCCTGGAACCCATTTGGGTACCTTTCTATAAAGCAAAAAGATTGAAAGACATTTATTAGTCCAAAAGCTAAAAATCGTGTTTTTCACTCAAACCAATGGGTTTTTTCGAAAACTAAAAAAACATAATTCAAAGCTATTTAGGTCGATTGTTTTTATCTAAAATCTTTTATTGTATCCCTGACACCCATTTGGGTACATAACTATAAAGAAAAAAAATTAAAAGACATTTATTAGCCCAGAAGCTAAGAACTGAGTTTTTCTCTCAACCCAATAAGGTTGTTTCCAAAACTAAAAAAATATTATTTAAGATTATTTAGGTCGAGTATTTTTATTAAAAAATCTTTATTGTATCCCTGGAACCCATTTGGGTACCTTTCTGTATAGCAAAAAGATTGAAAGACATTTATTAGTCCAAAAGCTAAAAATCGTATTTTTCACTCAAACCAATGGGTTGTTTCCAAAAATAAAAAAACATAATTCAAAGCTATTTAGGTCGATTGTTTTCATCTAAAATCTTTCATTGTATCCCCTGGCACCCATTTGGGTACCTAACTACAAGGAAAAAAAATTAAGACATTCACTAGCCCAAAAGCCAGAAACGGAGTTTTTCACTCAACCCAATTGGGTTTGTTCCAAAACTAAAAATGTATTATTTCACATTGTTTAGGTCGATTGTTTATCTAAAATCTTTCATTTGTATCCCTGGCACCCATTTGGGTACCTTTCAGTAAAGTAAAAAGATTAAAAGACTTTGATTAGTCCAAACGCTAAAAATCAAATTCTTCACTCAACCCAATGGGGTTGGTTCTAAAATACTCACGTACTTTAAAATTTACTTTAAACTCGAGTGTTTTTAAATGAATACAAGTTGAATTAATCTTTTTTTGAAAAATCTCCTCGAGAGAGAAAATTTCCATTCATCCGTATCAATTCGTGGTATTTTATCATTCCTTTTGTGCGATTTCTAAATTTCGCGTGACTTTTGTAACGCTTTTTAACAATTTTAGCGTGATTGTTGATGTTTTGAAATAAACATCCGGGGATTTTGTATAGCTACCTCGAAGATATTAAAGTCAACAGCCTGGACGTGCGATTGGGCGGAAATGGTCCGCTTCCTGCTTGGATCCCAGACGACGATGTCTGCATCCGATCCGATGGCTATGACTCCTTTCCTTGGATAAAGATTGAAGATTTTTGCGGCATTTGTGCTTGTTACCGCGACAAATCTCGTCGGGTCCATAATGCCTGCGTGTACACCTTTTTCCCAAACAACCGACATTCTATCTTCGACTCCATTCACGCCATTTGGAATTTTTGTGAAATTGTCCTTTCCAAGGGCTTTCTGCTCACTCGTGAAGGTGCAGTTGTCACTTCCGGTTACTTGCAGTCCGTCTCTACACGTGAAAGCAAAATTGTTTCATTATATGAATTGTATACTGGAATTATGGTTATTATTCTTTTTCCGGTAATTTGGACTCATGGGAGGAAAAATATTATGGACAATTCGAATTATTGTTATTACATCAACAGTAAAAAAAATTATTTTCGACTTGAAAATATTACTAAAAAGTAATGTATTGTATGAATTGTATGTAGGACCAAAAATTGTCTTTTGCAAAAACGTACCATTTTTGGTACAACAACAATAAAGACAGTCATAATGTTTGTTTATTTACTACATTTTTTTAGCGAAGAGTGGCCCTAAAAATAATAAAATTATTAAAAGAGCACTAACAGTTATACATCAGTAAATTTAGCTTTGGATCGTTATTAAAATCCAGCCAATTACGACAGTTTTCCTTTGTTCGTCGACAAAATTTTCCGGTAATCCTTTTTTTTTAAGTTGATAGAAAATGACAATTACGAACAAAATTTGCAAAATATCGGAAAAGATTTCACGCGCTCTTTGAAAAAAGGCATAAAATAGTCTTGTAAATCATATCGAAAGAAAATTTGATAAACAAAATAAAAAATATGAATGAGGGGAATTTTTGTATCTGGGCTCTTTGGGAGATTTATTTTTACTTACTGAGCTAATTGTTCGATCAGGTAGGCCGGAGTAGTGGAGTCCGGTCTCAAAGGAGGAGTCGTAATATAACACCTGGCTTTATTGATATCTTTGCCATACTGATCTGAACCATCAATTCCGACGCTACTCGCTAAAGCTTCTCCATAAACGGTGATACCATCTGATCGCTTAGCAGATATCACGTCTGCGGCTGATTTGCTCATCACCGCTGTCACGTACAGCGGACAATTCACCTAAACGCGATAAATCTCAATTTCATCTTTTCCCCAATTATTTCTACATATTTTCCATTTTTAAAAAACTTGCAATAAAGTCTTTTAACAGTTTTTTTGTAAATGATTTTAAATGCGTAATATTGGGGCAATGTTGCAATACAATGTTGCTGCAATGTTGAGGTGAAATATTGCTGCAATATTGCCGCTTGTAATGTTCTATTAATATTGCGGAAACATTGCAATTAATGTTGAGATAATATTCCAGCGGAGAAATGAAATATTGCCTGCTATTTTATATCTAAATGTTTTTGCAACGTTGACAAGCAATTTTTTTGCAATGTTGCCAAGCAATGTTTGTGCAACGTCGCTAATCAATGTTTTTGCAACGTTGCCAACCACTGTTTTTGCAACATTGCCATGCAATGTTTTTGTAACGCTGCCAATCACTGTTTTTGTAACGTTGCCAAGTAATGTTTGTGCAATGTTACCAAGCATTGTTTTTGCAACGTTGACAAGAAATGTTTGTGCAACGTTGACAAGCAATGTTTGTGCAACGTTGCCAAGCAATGTTGCAGCGTAATATTGCTGTCATATCGCAGCGAAATATTACTGCAATGTTGTCGCACTATGTGATGTCAATTTTTCTTGCACTATTACTGCAATATTAATGTCACATTTCTGCAACATTACACACCCCATTATTTTATTCTTCTTTCCATTTATAAATTGAGAATGTGGCAGACAAAAAAATATTAAACATTCCAAACAATGTGCATACAATTTTATAATTTCAACAATTTTTTTCCAATTCCTGTCCATTTTTTAAAACCATTAAATTCGTAAATTCGAAACTAGAAATTACGATAGCCATTGACCTAAATTTATACCTCGCATTCAGTTTTGGAATCGAGACCCACCGAAATAGAAAACGACCTGTGTGATTTGGCACTGTGAATTTTGTTATTTTAGACTTTCGCTCAGGGTCATAATTATTTTTTGAATTATATTTCTAGTTCGAATCTAAAAAAAAATATTTATTCTACTTAGCTGGAAATTGATTTAGAACTGAGTTTCTGTATTTTTAGAGAAGTCGAACAAAATTATGTATACGAAAATGTTGAGAGAGTATGAACGCGATTCAGGACAAGTAAGTATTCAGCGGATGTAGTCCGCGTGGGATTTAACTAGAGCAATAATGGGAAGGGGATGATTTATAGAGTCTACTAGGGCGTTTCAATCAAACTAGAGAAAATTAAGATTAATCAATATTTTTTCTTCTCATATTGCTGCGCGAAAATATCGAACTGCTTGCAGAGTATGCGGACTTTAAAATTGTAGCAATTTATATTTTACGTATTTCTCATGAGAAGTACAATTATAGAAAATGTAATCATTGAATAGTATATAATTATGGAAAATGTAAATACTGAAGAGTATAAAATTGTAGAAAATGTTAATACTCAAAAGTATAAAATTGTAGAAAATGTAAATTATAAAATTGTGGAGAATGTAAATACTCAAAAATATTGTGATAGTACTTTGTATAAATTTTTCGAAAAGTACAATTGTGAAATTCAAATAAATACCAAAGAATGCAAAATTGTGGTAATATTTACATTTTTTAAATATATTTCTTTTGTACTATTATTTATTGTAACGTATTTTGCATTTTCTTGATGAAAAAGTTGTAAGGTTTAATTTTACAGCCACAAATGCAGTTCTTGTTTTTATTGTTGAGATTAAGAGTACATTTTTTCAAGTGAACAGATAAACCAGATCCTTTGCGTGTTTCAATTTGAAAAAGTAAATAAACTGGAATGTAATGATATCAAACTACACGAGTTACCGCATGAGCGACCTTCTTAGCGATATGATAATCAGTTCATTTTTTTCTGTAATTATATAATTCAATCACATTTAAAAAGTATGAATATTAGCGTAAATGTGCGCTAGTTATGAATTTAAATCACTTTCGCTTGTTAAACCTTTTTTATCCTTTTGCTAACAACATTTATATTTAATTTCCTTTCTATTATTAGAAAGCAATTTTTCCTTTTTTTATTTTCAGCAATTTTTAAACAAATTTAGAGAATTTGATTGCTTCTTCTCAGTGGAAGCAAAACCTTATTATACAAAATACAAAATATTTATTTTTACCACCTGCCACATTCTCAACAAAATAAATCGTATTTCCTGAAATGTATGAATTCGAGAAAGCTACACAAGTCTAATTTTACTTGGTTACATTTACTTATTTACAAATTGTAACTTTGTTTTAAACTTGAAATTGCAGTTTGCAAGTATTTTTGACATTTGCTGAAACGAAGTTTAACCATTTGTTAAAATGATTGTAGTTCTAGCAGTAAACGTTTAATGATGTTTAAGAAAGCAAGACTATTCTAAGAATGGAAAATAAAATGCCTTGATTCGTGCTTCGGGTGCAATAAACATTCCCAAAAATATAAAGGAATAAAAATGCGAGAACGAAGGAAAACTGAAATAACAGCTAATGTGTGAAACATGCTTTTAAAAATACAACATCAAAAGCTAAAACTAGCATTTATTTGAAAAATAATCTTAATTCTACGGGAGTGCGAATTGTATTTACTTCTTTTCAGGCACTACGTTGGCTTAAATTCAGTGGCGGACTAAATACTCTTTGGTAGCTTAATAATTACTATACTTGGTAACTTAATAATTACTGCACTTGGCAATTTAATCATTTCTATACTTGGTAGCGTAATAATTACTATACTTGGTAATGTAATAATTACTATACTTGATAATGTGATAATTACTATACTTGATAATGTAATCATTACTATACTTGATAATGTGATAATTACTATACTTGATAATGTAATTATTGCTATACTTAGTAACCTAATAATTACTGCACTTGGTATCTTAATAATTTCTATACTTGGTGACGTAATAATTACTATACTTAGTAACTTAATAATTACTGCACTTGGTATCTTAATAATTTTTATACTTGGTGACGTAATTATTACTATACTTGGTAATGTAATAATTACTATACTTAGTAACATAATAATTGCTATATTTGATAAGGTAATAATTACTATACTAGGTAATCTAATAATTACTACACTCGGTAACTTAATAAATACTATTTGATTCCTCAATAAATACTATTTGATTCCTCAATAAATACTATTTGATATCTTAACAAATAAAATTTAATAAACACTAATAAGTAACAAGACAATTGAAGTATTACAAAATTTGATAAAGAATAAAATAAAAATGTGAACAAAAACTTAAACAAATTAAATAAAAAGTGCAAATAAAGAAAATTGTAACTCGATTATTACATATAATAAAACAAAAACTAAAATATTATGTCTAAAAATACTCACTAATATAATTATGAAAGAATACGAAATAAGAAACTAATAAATAAAAATAAGAATTAATAAACAAATAAAAGGCGAAGGTTTGATATAATCTTGAAGCCGAAAGAAAAAAGTATGCAAACAAAACAGTTTTCTCCCCCTTTAAAGAAATGCAAGAAATGCTCGTACTCTCGAGTTTGAGCAGCAAGAATTCATGTCAGTATGTGAAGTGTTTATAAAAAAAAGTTTTCTTCTTAACTAATGTTCTTTTCTCGAACAAGTCGTGTGAAAATTCGGGAAAGTGGAACACTCGAGAAAAGCGTGTACATTTCTTTTTCCTCGAGGCAAAAACCACTCACATTACGATTCACTTGCAATTAAATAAAAGGGAATCATTTAATTATACTGGTCATTGAAAAAGCTTTATAATTGCATGATTTTATGTCTCGCATCTTTTTCTTTTAAAATTCAATAAATTGTCGGCAAAACGATTCTCTAAACTTTCATCTTCACTTTCGGAAAATAATAGTCATTTGCCCTTCCTGTTGAAGTGAATTACCACTGTCTGACTCGTACTTTCCGTAACTACTGACTCGTGATTTTCTTCCCGGTACAATTTATTTCTTTTTCCTCTGTAAATGTGAATTCTTATTGCAAGTTATTTCATTTTCAAGAAGGTATTGTTTGAAAAAAGCAATTTTCAATTTGAATTAGCAACGAGCGAAATTTGAGACTATTTGTATAATAAGTTCATTTTTAAAAAAACAAAAGAGTAAGAATTAAAAAAATAAAAGGCAAAGAAAAAATTTTACAAAAAGAAACATGTGGTGTTAAAAAGGAGAATTATTTAAATACACCGGGTTTCGAAGGAAAGTAATTTCTGTTAATTTTCTCTTTATAAAGTGATCACTCCGCTGAACGTGAATTCTTTTTCCTTATTTACCCTCTTTATCCACTTTAGGCTTCTTGTTCTTGATTGCTTCATTTTCTAAAACAGTTTTCTATTCCCTAATTAATTAGAAGCTACCTTTCCCAAGTTAATCGAAAGCAAAACTCAAATATAAAAAGAAAAAACAAGATACAGATCGTGATTTTAATTTATTAGTTAATTAAATTATTTTTAATGTCATCAAAGAAAAATAAATAATTAAAATAAATAATATGATAATAATAAATAATTAATCATTTAATTGGAAGTAAATATAATTATTAGTTAAGAAATATATAATTAGTAAATTAAAATATAAAATTAGTAAATTCAAAAAAATATATAAAAATTGTAACTGTTAATAAAACTTAATGACAAGTAACATACTAAATAATAAAAAATTATTATAAATGCTTTTTCATTAACCTATCTTTTTGCAAATAATTTCGGTCAATAACGAAAAAATTTTATTTTTAACAAACAACTTCAATACCTTTTTATAAATGTGAGAATATAATAAATTTACAAAAATTATTACACGTCTTTTATAATTTTATTTATAAGTTTGAGTAATAGTTTATTGAATTCAATAAGTTACTTTTTTGCTTTTAACAAATTTTCCTCTGTTTTTAAACTTGGAAGCTATTTTACAGTTCTCTCAATAGATACTCTCTCAATAGGTCCATACTCAATAGGTCCATAATCAATAGGTCCATACTCAATAGGTCCACACTCAATAGATCCACTCTCAATATATCCGCCTCAATAGGTCCGCTCTCAATAGATCCACTCTCAAGAAAACCGCTCTCAATATATCCGCCTCAATAGGTTCACTCTCAATAGATCCACTTTCAAGAGAGTAACTCTCAATAAGTCCGTTTTTATTCAGCACTCAAATGCTTCTAATTTCTTCACATTTTCGTGTTCGCTGCTCTCAGTAATTCCCAAGTCCGATAAATCTGAGTGGGGGAACCTGTTATTCTTAAAAATAATTTTCCTTACTCGCCATGAGCGGATATATTGAGAGAGTGGACTGTATCTTCAATTTAAACAATACAATTCTTAAATCCCTTAATTTGAATCAACGAAAATTCTTTTATCGATTTGAAATAGTAGAAATTAGTATTTATTTTTCGTAAAATATTTTATTCTTTTTAATATTATTTACTACATATAAAGCAAATAATATAAAAAAGAATGATCTTAGCAATATCTTAAGTAATTAAGAAAATAATAATGTTTTCTTTTCCATCCTCTGCAAGATTTAGCCTAGAGTGCTAAAATTTGGTATACTGTCGTACTTTTACAAAAATTACTTTTACTAAATTACAAAAATACAAGAAAAGCAATTACATCACATGAAATAAACACCCTTTCCTTATTTTCACAAACCAAAATACACTGAAAAAAATTCTTAGTAGATTTGACTACTTTTTAACTACTCTTCTTAGTCCAATAAGGCGCCAAAGATATTTTGTTTCTTATATTAATTA
>WNHD01000551.1:4632-68218 GCA_011057455.1 Ganaspis sp. Gsp50
TAGTAGGCAGTACCATCTAGATAACAAGTAGTACCATCTAAATAGTAGGTGGTACTATCTAGATAGTAGGCAGTACCATCTAGATAGAAGCAGTACCTTCTAGATAGTAGGCATTACAATCTAGATAGTAGGCAGTACCACCTAGATAGTAGGCAGTACCATCTAGATAGTAGACAGTACCATTCAGATAGTTGGTAGAACATACCATCATATTAAAGCTTTGACAGCATTTGGATAGTACTTTTTATCATCCAGACAGTGCTTTTTATCATCCAGATTGTAGTTTTTAGCACCCAGATAGTAGTTTTCATCATTCAGATGGTAAGCCAACCATCTAGATATTACAGCATACCATCGAGATAGTAAAGCTTCGATTGCATTTGGATAGTTTTTTATCATCCAGATAGTAGTTTTTATTATCCAGATAGTAGGGTTTATCATCCAGATGGTGGAGGCAATCATCCAGATAGTAAATTTTATCATCTAGATGGTAGAGACAATCATCCAGATATTAGAGCATACCATCGAGATAGTATAACCTCGATAGCATTTAGATAGAATATTTTTTCATCCACATGGTACTGGCTACCATAAAGATAGTCTTGGATACCATATAGGTAGTACCAGATACTACCACGATATTAATGTATACAACGTATACTGTCAAAATATTATTGAAAAACACTGAAATACTACTAAAGTAAATTTAGATTGATCTAGCTAACTTTTAGATAAAACTGGTTTTTTTTTATAAAAAATATCAAGTGTCATTGAGATAGTGAAAGGTACCATCTAGATGTTATTGCATGACAAAGTACCATTCTTACCATCTAGATATAGTATTATGTATCATCTGGATAGTTTTCGTTAAAATTAAATAGTAATGGATTTAATAATACTGTCTATAATAGTAATTTTAACAATCTGGCTAAAAATTGCACGAAAATGACAGAATGATAGAAAAAATGCCACGAGAATGTCGGAAAAATGCTAATAATTTTGTGTTTGAATTAAATTTATGTAGATGAGTTGACTCTTTATATAAAATATATTCTGCTTCTGAGTTGCGAGAAATGTAACGCGACTGCTCCACCTTGCGACGCTGAGGGGAACTAAAATTCACAGAGCTTTCGTCTGCTAAGCGCGGGAATATTTGAAAATGTTGAAATAATATTTTAAGAGAAATGTTAGAATCAAGAAGTAATTAATAAAGTTCTGAAGCAAATAACAAAAAAAGCCTACTTAGCCACTTAATAACTATTAATTGTTTGCTGATTCCAATATTTCTCTTAAAATGTTATTTTACCATTTTCAAATATTCCCGCGCTTAGCAGACGAAAGCTTTATGGATTTTAGTTCATCTCAGCGTCGCTGGGTGGAGCAATCGTGTTACATTTCTCGCAATTTAGAAGCAGAATTTATTTTATATAATGAGCCAACTCGTCTACTAACATTTAATCCAAACACAAAATTATTAGCATTTTTCTGTTGTTTTCATTTTTTGTTTATTCTTTTTTTACCTTTTCTTGTTTTTGGCATTTTATTTTCTTTATCTTAATAATTTGTTGTCGTTTTTTTGTTTCTTTAAGTCTTTTTTGCCTTTTTCGTCACTTTTTGCCTTTTTGTTTCTTTTTTGTTTTTCGCTTTTTTTTAAATTTAAAATTTTTATTGTTTTGTTTGTTTTGGACTTTCGGTGATTTTAAATTGTTTTAACTGTTTTTTTTCTTTCTTTTTTGCTTGTTTCGTCTTCTTTTTTTCTTTTTTCGCTTTTTTGTCTTCTTTTTTTTCTTCTTTTTTTTTCTTCGCTTTTTTTTTTTGTTTTTTTCCCTTTTTTTGCCTTTTTTACAGTTTTTTGGTCTTTTTCGTTTAGTTCTGTCATTTTGCCGTCATTGTCTTCTTTTATTTTAAATTTTGATTTGTTTAGTTTCTTTTGAAATAAAAGTTTGGTGCTTTTAATTGTTTTGTTTAGTTTAATTTTTTTTAAATTTTTTTTAAATTTTGTTGATTTCACATTTTTTTATTATCTTTTACGCTCTTTTGTAGTTTCTTGTCTCTTTTTAGTATATTTTTGCCTTTTTTGACTCCATCTGTCTTTTTTTCGTTTTTGCCTTTTACGTTTTTTTATAGTTTTTTGTCTCTTTTTGCTTTTTTTTGTTTTTTTTTGTCATTTTTAATTTTTAAATTGTTTTTCTCTTAGCTTGTTTTGAACTTTTGATGCTTTCAAATATTTTTTGCCTTTCTTTTGGTCTCTTTGCCTTTTTTCAGTTTAAAAAATTTTTTTTGTTCAGTTTGTTTTACGCTTCCGATGCTTTTAAATTTTTTTACCTTTTTTTGCCTTTTTTGTCTCTTTTTGCCCTATTTTTTGGCCTTCTATTGCCCCTTTTTTGCTTTTATCGCTTTCTTTTCATTTTTTATAGTTTTTTAAAGTTTTTTGTTTTCTGGTTAAATTGTTTTAGACTTTTGTCGCTTTCGAATTTGTTTATCATTTCTTTTGTGTTTTGTATTTTGATCCAAATCGAGTGCAAATTCAAAAATGTTGATTTTTAACAAAAAGAAATTAAATAATTGAAATTGAAGATGTGTGAAGCAATTGAAAAGCTGCATTAGAATTCTAGAGTTTAGTGAGTAGTAGAGTGCCCGCAGAGATAAAATTGGAGAAATCGTTGGATTGTGAGGCTTATGAGGTTCTTAATTCCAGGTGCCTGCTATGAGGATTTATCGCGTTGTGCAGCATAGCTAATGTTTGCTCCTACGAGCTGCCAGATGCTCAAATTTATTGTTTAAATGTCAACCGTACATATGTCCAGGATTTGTGGTTAAGCAGCTATCGCTGTCTAAGAAACGAGACTAAAACTTTTTTCCTTTTAAATCCAAAATCAACTGGTCTCGCTTTTACATTCAAGGTAAATGGGAATCCTTGAAAATTTCCCAAAAACAAAAAAACGTTAGATGAATGTTCAATGTTCACAAACTGGCTTCAATCTCCCACCAATCTCATTTTATTTCTTTTTTTCACTTATTCACTTTTTCATTTAAAATTTTTAATTTTCTTTTCCAATTTTTTTCAAATTTTATTTATTTGTTTGTTTATCTTCAAAATTATTCAAAATTACAATTAACTGAATCATTCTCAATGGATCATTTATGCAAAAATTTTGCGCCGTTATTTTTCTTCACAAGCTATTTATAAAAAAATTCAGACGTTTCATAAAAAAGTTTTATACTGTTTATTGTAGTGTAAACAGTTTGTAAATTTTTATGGAACAGTTTGTATGATTTTACTGAAGCGTTTGTAAAATTTACTAAACGATTCTTTAAAGTTTACCAAACTGTTTATAAAATGTACTAAACTGTTTGTAAAATGTACTAAACTGTTTGTAAAATGTACTAAACAGTTTGTAAAATGTACTAAACAGTTTGTAAAAATTACCGAACAGTTTGTGAAATATGCTTTACAGTTTGTAAAATTTACCGGACGGTTTGTAAAAGTTGTTTAACAGTTTATAAAAGTTGTTAAAAAAGACTTTTGGTGGTAGGTCGAGCTGAATTGATTGTTACAGAAGAAAGAGCATGAATCGAATATTGTTTAGAGCATATAATCATGTGATGCACGATTATAGATGTTCAAGCTATCTTAAAAAACACCACAACTCGCGGACATAAGGAAATTTTTTCAAGCACACATTTTAGACAAGAAAGAATTTCAATTTTAAAAAACAGCCGCAGATTTTCTTCACAATGATTTAAAATACAATATTTAATAACAATTGCTTAAAATTAATTTTTACGGTTTATTTCGCATTTCAAAAATGAAATATATATTCCAAAAATGCTCATGAAAATACGTGACAGAAATAATGACAAGCCTGTAGAACTTTTCAGTCACTTTTTTCTTGTAATCTTTCCGCGACGACAAAGAATTACAGAAAAAATTGCATGAAAGTGACAGAAAAAATGCCAAACTGCCAAAAAACGAATCCTAATAATTTTGTGTTTGAATTAAACATAAGTGGATGAGTTGACTCTTTATATAAAATAAATTCGGCTTCTGAATTGCGAGAATGTAACGTGACTGCTCCACCTTGCGACGCTGAGCCGAACTAAAATCCACAGAGTTTTCGTCTGCTAAACGCGGGAATATTTGAAAATGTTAAAACATTTAAAACAGTTAATACTTTAAAACTTTAAAACTTTTATATGAAAAAGTATGAAAATCAACTAAGAATTAATTAATTTATGAAGTAACTAATTTTTGTTGTTGCCTGTTTAGTAAATTTATTAACTATTTGTTGATTCCAATATTTCTCTTAAAGTATTATTTTAACATTTTCAAATATTCCCGCGTTTAGCAGACGAAATTACTGTGAATTTTAGTTCATCTCAGCGCCGCAAGGTGGAACAGTCACGTTACATTCTCGCAATTCAGAAGCCGAATTTATTTTATATAAAGAGTCAACTCCTCTAGTAACATTTAATTCAAACACAAAATTATTAAAAATGTTTTGTCACTTTCGTGACATTTCTTCTATCATCGATCTGTGAGTTTCCTGCAATCTTATCTGTTATTCTTTGTCATCACGAAAAAATTAGAAGAAAAAATGACAGGAAAATATTACAGATTTATCTACAACTTAGTTTCTGTCGTATATTTTCTTAAGGGTAACTGATTCCAACCAAGAATGTCCCTTTTTTTGGTGTTTGTAATCCTTTGAACGGATCTTGTAAATTTCTTTTATCTTTACTTTAGAGAGAGCATTTTTTTAGTATTTTCTTTTCTTTATTTGCAAAAATAACAAAATATATTTATAATTTAATTTGCAAATTTTAAGTTAGTTGTTACTGTCAATTGTTATTTTATTATAATCGTAAATTTTAATTACAATTTTTTTTTATGTAATATAACTTTATTATCGTCAAACTAAATTGTAAATTTTCAGTTCATTTTAAAATTTTTTGCAAAGTTTATTTTTATTTGTAAATTTTAATTCTATTTTTATATTTTAATTTCATTTGTAAATTTTAATTTGTAAGTTTGCATTTCATTTGTAAATTTTGAATAGATTTGCAAATTTTTAATTTGTTTTTATTCATTTCCTTCATTTGTGAATTTTGATTTCATTAGCAATTTTTAATAACATTTGCAAATGTTATTTACCAACAAATACGCAAGACTCGTTTCTAAATCTAGATTCTAACTCCAAAAAAAGCAGAAATTCTTCACGTAGTTGTTAAATTAATAAACACATGTTGAATGAACAAATAAATAAATTCGCAGTCGGTTGACAAAAATTGGGAATATTAAATATTTTTTTGTGTCGCTTCGATAGAGACGAACAAAAGTAAGGAATTAGAAACAAAAAGGAATTTTAAGAAAGAGTGAGTAAACAATCTGAAGAATTCTTTTTGCACCTTTGACTATTTTCTTTCTTTTTTTTCTTCAATTTCTTTAATTTAATCTGAGTCACAAGCACCCGTTTATCTCATTATGGATATTTGTATATCTCTTTCATTTTCCGTCTCTGATTAAAATTGAAATTTTCAATAATTTTTATCAGAGAATTTTGTCTATCAAAACTTTTATCTTTTACTCGCTCGATTTTTCTTCTGAGAAAATGCTCATTTCTCTCTAAAAAAAAAACAAAAAAAATGCTATTTCATTACTCGTTTCATTATTAATTCACTGAAAATTTTTCCACTGAATCGGTTGCATTTTGTCGCTTTCTCACTTCTTGCCTGTTCACTGTTGTCTTACGTCCACAAAAAAATAAATAAATTGTTACGACATCGCTTTCTGCATAGAAAAATAGATCCTCGCTTTTTCTCTCGATCCGCTTATCACGCTCTCATTTTTTCACGTGTTTTTACACTGTTCATTTCAATTTTTGATCTGTCAATCTCTCATGTTGGAAATGCTCTGCAGATGCTAATGATCTGCGTAATTTTTTGAAGAATTATCTATTAAATAATTTTTTTTATTTTATTCTTACATTCTCATTAATGAGAGTGTATTTTTTTAATTTATTTTGTATTTATTATTTTTTTTATTTATTTTGTATTTATTATTTTTTTTATTTATTTTGTATTTATTATTTTTTGATTTATTTTGTATTTATTATTTTTTTATTTATTTTGTATTTATTACTTTTATTTTAATTATTAATTTAGATATTTAAACGGGCAGTTTTTATTCTTTTTACATTGATTTAAATTTTTATTACAATAATGTAATTATAATGAATATAATTACAGAGTTAATTATAATTGAAAATTACTGATAGTATTTCCAACATAAAATTCGTCTCAAGGTTTCAAATAATTCTTGCATAATCATTTAGGTATTTTTGTCAGCTTAAGAATGTGTGTACCTGACTTTTTAGGAGCATAAAAAATGTGTAAATTTATATTTTTTTCAAATGGAAGAAGCACTGCTACTTTGCTGTTCATGTTGCACATTTTTTCGTACATATTTATTAAGAATTTCAACAAAAGAAAATCAATCTTTCGATTGAATCTGAAAATTTGTAATATTTTTTAATTGTTCTTTAAATTTTCTTCAAAACTATATATAATATGAATTGGAATTTTTTAAAAGGGAAAAGAAAAGGCAAGAATTTATTTTGATGTTGAGAAAAAAATGAAAAAACAAAATGTATTTTTAGAGTTTTTTGAGAAAAAGGAAGTTAATGAAAACGCCTAATTTTTGTACAAAATGTTTAAAATTTGATTTTTAAAATAGATAAATAAAAAATTTATTCGTAAAAAAATTGTTTGTAAATAAACTTTTTCTTTAAAAAACACTTTCTTGAAAAACGCTTTAGTAAAAAAATTTGTTGTAGTAAATAAACTTTTTCTAAAAAGAACTTGTTTGTAAATAAACTTTTTCGTAAAAAAATTGCTTGCAAATAAACTTTTTTGTAAATAAAATTGTTTGTTAATAAACTTTTTCGTAAATAAAATTGCTTGTAAATAAACTTTTTTGTAAATAAAATTGTTTGTAAATAAACTTTTTCGTAAGTAAACTTTTTCGTAAGTAAACTTTTTCGTAAGTAAACTTTTTCGTAAGTAAACTTTTTCATAACAAAACTTGTTTATAAAAAAAACTTTGTAAGTAGACTTTGTCGTAAAAAAAACTTGATTCTAAATAAACTTTTTTGTAAAGGAAACTTATTTGTAAATAAACTTGTCACTTAATAAGCTGCAATTAAAAAAAACTTTTTACTAAACAAGGTTTCCGGACGAATAAACACTTAGTAAACAATTTATTTAACAAAAAATGTTTTTAAGATATCGTTCATATATTTCGCAAACTTAAGAAATGTATAGAAAACAATAATTTATTTTTTATAGCAACTAAATTTCAATAAGCTGCGAAAAATTTTACCGTATTTTACAAAAATATTTTTAACGCAAAAGAATGAAGAAAATCTAAAACTTGTTTGTAGATAAATAATGATAGAAAGGAAAAATATCAAATTTATAAATTGTAAGAAAATTTTGTTTGTTTATCAATACACTCTCTAATCGTTTTAAATTTTGAAAAAAAGGGTTGATTTTATATAATTACAGTAGGTTATTCGAAACGCTAAAAAATTGATATACTATTAGGTATGAAATAAAATCTCGAAATCTAAATTGAAAATAAGTGAGTATAAATTCAAACTAAATTAAAAAAAAATCTTATGAAAATATATATGACAAAAAGTAAATGACAAGCCTGTAATATTTTTCAGTCATTTCATTCTTGTAATCTTTTCGAGACGACAAAGTATGACACAAAAAATTGCATGAAAATGACAGACAAGTGGCAGAAAAAATGCCACGGAAATAGCAGAAATATCCTACAAAAATTATATGTTTTGATTAAATGTTAGTAGACGAGTTGACTCTTTATATAAAAAAAGTCCAGCATCCAAATTGCGAGAAATGTAACGTGACTGCTCTACCTTGCGACATTTAGATGAACTAAAATCGACAGAGATTTCGTCTGCTAAACGCGGGAATATTTAAAAATGTTAAAATTTTATTTTAAGAAAAAGTAAAGAAAATCAACTAAAAAAATTAATGGATTTATTAAGTAGCTAAGCTTATTTTTATTTATTTATAACTTTATTAGTTTGATTATTTATTTTATTTTATCTTATTTTATTTGTTTATTTGTTTATTATTTTATTTGTTTATTATTTTATTTGTTTATTATTTTATTATTTTATTTGTTTATTATTTTATTTGTTTATTTGTTTATTATTTTATTTGTTTATTTTTTTATTTGGTTATTTTTTTATTATTTTATTTTTTGTCTATTTTTTGATTATTTCTATTTGATTATTAATTCATTCTAACATTCCTCTTAAAATATTGTTTTAAAATTTTGAAATATTCCCGCGTTTAGCAGGCGAAAGTTCCGTGGATTTTAGTTCATCTCAGCGTCGCAAGGTGGATCAGTCACGTTACATTCTCGCAATTCAGAAGCCACTTTTATTCTATATAAAGAGTCAACTCGTCTAGTAATATTTAATTCAAACACAAAATTATTAGGATTTTTTTCTTTTGTCAAATTGGCATTTATTCTGTCATTTTTTGTCGTCACGAAAAGATTACAAGAAAAAGATGACTCAAAAATATTACAGATAAATGTCATAAATTTTGTATCATCTATTTTTATTTTATTTTATTTTCTAACTAAATGAATGAACGGTTGTAAATGAGTAAATACGGTTTAATAAACAAATAGATAAAAAATATGTTCTATTTTTGTTTATTAAATAGAAAGTAAAGTAATAACAGTTTATTTTGCAACTGTAATTTATTTTTTCGATTTCTTTTTTATTCGCTACTGTCTAAAATCAAAAATTTGAAGAACTTAAGACATTATTGTTATTATTTGTATGGGTAAAAATATAATCATTAAACGATTTGAATAATATAATAATAATAATAATTGTTGTTAATATTATTATAATAATAATTATTGTTATTATTATTGTTATTATTATTATTATTATTGTTAATATTATTATTATGATTTTAATAATAATTATTACCATATTTTGCAAATCGATTATATTGTTATCGATTCAAATAAACATTGAATTGAATTATTATTATCATATGTAAATAAAAAAATGTAATTTAAAAAATTTGAAAAGTATTATTATTATTATTTTTGTTACTATTATTATTACTATAAAAATATAAAAAAAGCTTTTAATTAATTCAACCTAATTAACACAATTTATTGTTAAATACAACAAATCAGACTTTTTTCAACAAAAAGAAAAAAAACAACATGAAATCATCAGTCATTTGTAGTTAAAAAATCCTAAACGATTAAAAAAAACCCCTCAGTAATAAATAGAATTTGCATTTTCGACAAAATTAGATTTTTAGAGACCAGGACAAATATAGTGTTTCGATGAATTAGAGAAAGAAACAGATTGTGTAAAAATGAGAATAAAATCCTTAGATCTAGTTCCTGGAACGTGTTCTTTTGTATAACCACCAAATTCCCGATTGCCTAGTTTTCACCCTGCGAGAAAATTCCGTCTGAAAATGGGGTGGGGGAAAAAAACAGATACTAATTGAAAATCTACAGTTCTTTTAGGACACCGAGGCGCTCACCTTTTGGCCGCAGGGTCCTGGAACGAAGCACGAGTGTGGGTCCTTCGACGTCTTCTCCGTCAGCACCACCAACTAAAACACCAGCTCAGGAGAAACTCTGACGATTTGCACGCTGCCGCTCATTCTTTGAGTCCCGGCAGTAGACAAAAATCGACACTTACTCTGCTAATCCAAAGAAAACAACCAGTCTAGGAGGGAATCAATTTCTCCATTTGCAAATCGTGATTTTAGGTTTCACAATTTAATTTTAATATTAGTTTTATCGTTTTCATAATTTTGTAATTTAATTTAACATTAACGATTTGATTTTTACGTTAACAATTTAATTGTAACAATAACACTTTGATTTTTACGTTAACAATTGAATTGTAACAATAACAATTTGATTTTTACGTTAACAATTGAATTGTAACAATAAAAATTTGATTTTTACGTTAACAATTGAATTGTAACAATAACAATTTGATTTTTACGCTAACAATTTTATTTTTACGCTAACAATTGAATTGTAACAATAACAATTGAATTGTAACAATAACAATTGAATTGTAACAATAACAATTTTATTTTTACGCTAACAATTGAATTGTAACAATAACAATTTTATTTTTACGGTAACAATTGAATTGTAACAATTACAATTGAATTGTAACAATTACAATTTGATTTTAACAATAGCAATTCAATTCTAACATTAATAACGAAATAATTAAAAATGTGTTTATTTAAAATTTTAATTAACAATGAAATTTAAACATCAGACTCAACCTCTAATCGACATTTAATGAACAATTTTCATTAATTTACAGAATGGAATTGGAATTGAAAATCTCTCCTGGACTTGTTGAGTGGAAAGAACAGTTCTAAATTCTAAACTCTAAATTAATATCGGTAAACTCCCAAGTTGGAGATAACGCTCGATTTTATTCGCACTGATCAAAGTTTATTTTTTATACAAGAACGATCTTTCGTTCGAGCTGCTTTCGAAAAAACGTCTCTTTGCTTGAAGTTCTCGAAAATCTAAAAAAAGAAAAAAAGAAAAAAAGACAAACGAGGCCTCATCCAGGGCAATTTTCAAACGAAGCTGTGCCATGACAGCATTTCCATATCGACTCCATTTTCTTATCCAATTCACTAAACGGATTAAATCCGATTCACCAGGATAAGAAACTTGGTCCTGGATTTGTCGCCACCAGCTCAGAACGCGAGGCGTCAGTTGTTGAAACTGTTACCTGAAAATCTTGTTATTAATTAAAAGCATTGGATAGAAAAAATATTGTCCACGTTAATGCGATGTGTCTGGTTTTATCAGTACTTCGACCTCTAAAAACCGAGCCGATTATTTCTTAAAATCCACTACTGTCATTGTTTTTATCTTTTTGCATTTTTTCCATCGTTGAAACAATTTTTCTTTCATTTTTTTACTTCTTTTTTACTTCTTTTAATTATTTTTTTCTTCCTTTCTATTTTTCTTCTATTTCTTCTACTTCTTTTTCTTCCTTTTCTTCTTTCTCTTCTTCTTTTCTATTTTTCTTCTATTTCTTCTACTTCTTTTTCTTCCTTTTCTTCCTTTTCTTCTTTCTCTTCTTCTTTTCTATTTTTCTTCTTTTCTTCTATTTCTTCTACTTCTTTTTCTTCCTTTTTTGTTTCATCTTTCTTATTGTTTCTTTTTTTCTTTCGTTGTTTCTTATTTTGCTCCCTTTCTTTTGTTTTTTTTCTTTTCTGTCCTCTTCTTTTGTTTTCTTCTTGTCTTATTTTATTTCTATTCTTCCATTTTATAACACCAAGAGAATTCGGAAGAAAACAAAATTTCGTACTATAGAGAAATAGAAAGTTAGAAAGTAAATTATTGACACACCAAACATTGTGCCAAAATTTTACAATTTGTTTCTACTTTCAATTTTTCGGGTTATAAATTTGAGCGTGCCTGAAATTGAACGCTTCCAAATTTAAAGGCATTCTAAAATTAAAGGCATTTTAAAATTGAAGGCATTTTAAACTAAAGGCAGTTTAAAATTAAAGGCATTTTAAAATTAAAGGCGTTTTAAAATTAAAGGCATTTTAAATTAAAGGCATTTTAAAATTGAAGGTATTTTAAATTAAAGGCATTTTAAAATTAAAGGCGTTTTAAAATTAAAAGTATTTTAAATTAAAGGAATTTTAAAATTAAATGCATTTTGAAATTAAATGCATTTTTAAATTAAAGGCATTTTAAATTTAAAGGCATTTAAAATTCAAACGCTTTAAATTTAAGCGCATCCAAATGAAAATGTTTTTAAATCGAACGTTTTCAAATCAAAGTGCATCAAAATTAAAGCGTTTCAAATTTAACGCTTTCGAATTCAAACGCATTAAATTCGAACGCATTCAAATTCAAGCGCTTTTAATTTAACATTTTTTAAATTTAAGAGCCTACAAATTAGAACGTTTCAAATTTAAACGCGTCCAAACTCTAACGCTTAAAATTTGAACGCTTCCAATCTTAAAGGCATCCAAATTCAAACGCTTTAAATTCGAACGCTTCCAAATTCAATCGCATCACAAAAAAACGTTTTCAAATTTAAACGCTTTCGAACTCAAACACTTTAAAAATTCAAACGATTTAAAAATTCAAACGCTTTAAAAATTCAAACGATTTAAAAATTCAAACACTTTAAAAATTCAAACGCTTTAAAATTTAATCGCATCCAAATTTAATCGCATTCGATTTAAAGCACTCTGGGACAAAAATGTATCCGAAAAATTGCAAAAAGGAAAAGAAATAATAAAAGATAAATCAAAATGAAACAACTGAAAAAATGTAAATAAATTTCGAAAAATGGCGCAATTGAAATAAAAGCAATGACAGTTGGAGTTTATTTTGTAAAAAATTATTGGCGGTGATACGTAATGCTGTGAAGGTATACGTAATTGATCCAGTGCTATTTTCTGAAGATTTACTGACAAATTAAGCCAGATTTAAGATTTTTAATAGAGCGTTTTATGACCCGTTACGAAAGTATTTCAGATATATTTATATAATATACGTTTCCCTGTACTATATGAATTTCGACAAAAATTGAAAATACGGGTAGTTTTAATTCATAAATATTATAATGAATTAATGAATCTGTTCTACAAGTAGAATTTCAGTCTTTTCAAGGATTCGCTCTATGTTTGCCGATAATCGAACATTATAATCAAAAAATTATTTTCACGACTTAAATCATAATTTGTTGTTATTAACAAAGTAAACATAAGTTCACTTGACAATTTTCATTAATTAGTCGTTTAAAATAATATAATATCGATTTTTCAATGTTACTTAATTATTACGAGTTATTAGGATTGTTATCATTTATTAGCTTTATGATAATTTGATTTTTTGCAATTTTTTAAAAGTGTTACAATTCGGATTATTGCAATTTAGATTAAATTGAAATTTGTCAGGATTATTTAAATTTGTCTCGATTCGGATTATTAAAATTTCTCAAGATTATTCAAATTTAGATTATTAAAATTTGTCAAGATTATTTAAATTCAGATTATTAAAATTTGTCAAGATTATTTACATTTAGATTATTAACATTTGTTAAGATTTTTAAAGTTTGTCGAGATTTTTAAAGTTTGATTCTTTAAAATTTGTCAAGATTGAAATAAATTTAGATTATTTTAATAATCGAATTAAACTACTTCTTGAATTCGTCAAGATTATCTAAATTTGTAGAGATTATTTAAATATTGGTTATTAACATTTGTTAAGATTTTTAAGCCTTGTCAAGATTTTTAACATTTTAAAGATATTTTAAAGTTTGTAAGGATATTTTAAAATTTGTAAAGATATTTTAAAATTTGTTAAGTTTATAATTAAAATTCGTTAAAATTATAAAAATTCTTTAGGATTACAAACATTTACTAAAATCATTACAATTCATCAGAATTATTACAATTTATTTTGCTATTGTTCAGGCCTCGGATTGAATTCAAAAATTGAGAGAAAAATCGAAAAAATAAAAATGTAATTCTTTGCAAAGAAAATCGAAGGTTGAATTAATTTTCTCATAAAGAAATCGGAGATATTTAAATTAGAGATTAAATTAGAGATTTTAACAAGAGATTTTAATTTAAAAGCAAAATTTATTATTTTTGAAATAATAATTGAAAAATTGCATTTTTTTAAAACATAATTGTGCCAAGAATAGAAAAATTTAAAGACATTGGAATAAAGATTTAATTATTATAATTTAGATAAATATGTTTGTAATTTTTTTTAAATTACTTTTATTGTATTTTATATAATTTTATATATAATTTTATATATAATTTTATATATAATTTTATATATAATTTTATATATAATTTTATATATAAATGTTTGTGTTAAAACTTTTCGAAATTTAATTTCTCAAAGAAAAAATTGTACTCGAATGATTAAAAGAAGTTCCGTTTCTCAAAAAATTACCTTTAAATTCAACTTTGCAACGATTAATCAACAATTATACGAATAAAAACGAACTTCATTAAAATAAAAGATTAATTTCAATTTTTATGAAATACTAAAAAATTAATTAAAAACTCGCAATTTTTGAAAATAAAGTACTTGCAACTTTTGGAACTAAAATAGTTGCATCTCTTGAAAACATTGAAAATAAAAATTTAGCATCTCTTGAAAACGTTGAAAATAAAAAATTGGCATCTTTTGCAATGAAAAAAGTACATTTTTCGAAAATCGAAGAAATTGCATATTTTCAGAAAAGTCGTTCATTCCGAAGCCTAAATAATCCTAAATTACAAATTATTATATTCTAAAGCATTTGCTTGTGAAAAGATTATTTCTTAGAAAAAAATTTATTTCATCGAGATTTCAAGAAGGCATTACGTATTGCTCTGTAAATTATATTTGCTATGGTGTAATGCGACGCGACAAAAATCACTAAAAAAAATTGCATATAATGACTGTTTGTATTGTTGTAATAAGACACGAGATTAGAAAACTTGTGAGAAACTGATCTAGCTAGAATTGTAAGTGATTGTAAAAAATATTTTAATTATGTGATGGAACGATTGAAGTACATTTATTGGAAACAAGAGTATTCTATATTTTTGTTAGCTTTTAAATGTTCTGACTAAATGGACGAAAACTCATGATTTTATATATATATCACTGTTCCTTAAAGTGAGACTGTTACGTTTTGTATATATTTTCAACATGAATATTGTTTCATTTGTGAGTCCGTAGATTACTAGCGATTAAATATTTCTCGTTAGAAAATTGTTGATTATGATCGTTATTATGTACATAATCGCGTGTATCGTTTACTTTCAACGTATCATAATTATTATAAGAAATAAAGCACTTATGTTGACCTGAATTTTTTTCCACTTTTTGCTACTTTGTCTTTTACTTTGTCTTTTTTTTTACTTTTTTGTTCAACCGCAAATTTCGTATTGGCTTGCATTTCTTGAAAGTAAAAAAGTTGCATATTTTGACAGAAAAAAAGTTGCATATTTTGACAGTATAAAAGTAGCATGTTTTGGAAGTACAAAAACTAATTTTTCGAAAATTGAAACTTTTATTTAGTAGTTTTATTAATTTTATTTGTTTAGTAGAATAGAATTTATTTTTGATATTTGTTTTTTTTTACATCCGCTGCTTTTTATTGTTGTAAAACTATTCTAACGGAATTTATTTTTATAGACTAGAATTTTTTTTATTTAGTATTTTATGATTTAGTATTTTTATTTATTTCGTATCTTATGATTTAGTATTTTATGATTTAGTATTTTTATTTATTTAGTATCTTATGATTTAGTATTTTTTCTTATTCAGTATCTTATGATTTGGTATTTTTTCTTTTTAGTATTTTTTGATTTCGTATAGTAATTGATTAATTACTATACTTATTTAGTAATTAGCATATTTATTATTTTATTGATTTGACGAAATTTTTAATTATTTAATTCTCAATTTATTAATATGGCTAATTTTATTGATTTTTGTTTGAAAAATTTATTGATTTTTTTATTGATTTTTATTATATTAATATTCTTTATTAATTCTTAGTTGTTTTTTATTTTCAATTCAATTAAAAAAAATCTATGTAGTCAGTGATATATTTTCCTATGAAAATAAATTAACAATAATTAAGCTTACGTCAATGCAATTAAAAATTCAACTAGATTTTTTCACTTTGAAAAAAGCTGCTGTATTCGAGAAGTACTTTCCGTTTGCTTCGTTTACTTTCTTCTCGGCGGCTTGTGGATTCACTATTTCCAGACCCTGCAAAAAAAATAAATAAGTAAATAAATAGAAAATTAATAAAATTAAATAAATAAACTAAAATAATAAGAACTAAAATAATAAGAACTAAAATAATAAATAAATTAATAAACTTCACTTTCACTGCATTTCGAATTACCAAAAATTTAATAAAACTAAAATCTATTTTTCACAAATATATTGTTTTCAAGGGTCTTTTAAAAACTTGAATTTATTTTTTTATTTTATCTAATTAATGATTATAATACATATTTAATTATATTTACATATATAATTAAATTTAATTTATATTTACATATAATTAAATTTAATTTATATTTACATATAATTAAATTTAATTAATATTTACATACAATTAAATTTAATTTATATTTACATATAAAATTATAATACATATTTAATCAATAGTTATAATATTCATTATTTTATTAATAATGCAATTAAAATTATTATAATTCTGGAAATTACCTGTAAAGGTGTAAAAGCGACACTCGAAGCTGTTCCAGAAACATGTTTTTTGACACTGGTGCTGCCACCCCATTGCTGCTGTTTCTGGAGATTTTTCTGAAGAGTCTTGGAAATTCGCACCTTAGTTTTTTCATCTACTTGAGGTAATCGAATTCGGCCTGTTCCCGCCTTGCCAATTGTTCCCCTGGAGTATCCAAGATCCTCTTGATAAGCATCGCTTTCAATCTGGAAATTATTTTATTTTAAATCCTTAAGTGATTAAAACTGAAGTCTTCTACAAAATTTAAATTTAAATCTTCTAACTGATTACAATCTTCTAAATGACTTAATATTCCAAATGATTAATTTAAATCTTCGAAATAATAGAATCTTCGAAATAATAGAAATTTCTAAATAATAGAAACTTCTAAATAACAGAATCTTCGAAATAATAGAAACTTCTAAATAATAGAATCTTCCAATAATAGAAACTTCTAAATAATAGAATCTTCCAATAATAATCTTCTACAAAAAACTTAACCGCTTTAAACTAATTTAAAACAATTAAAAATAACTTAAATCTATTTACGAACAAGGTATAGATTATATTCTATTTAGATTATAAAAATCAAAAAAGTGTCAAATATCTTACATCCGCGAAATTCATGCGATTCGCGTGTTTTCGAAATTCTGTAATGGCGTAGCGTTCTTTCATTTTGCGGACGCGTTTTCCGCCTCGCTTCTTTCGGCCGGGGTCGATTGGTTTTGGAAGAGGTTTGATGAACTTGACGGGCGGCGGTTCCTGTAATTTATCGAGTTTCTTCTCAATTTCCTCGCGGAACATTCTGCCGATTTGTCCGTCCGTACTCTCGTGAGAAGCATCAACTCGGGCTGCTAAAATACACTTTGCGGCAACGAGCCTTGCGGCTTTTCTGTGAAGATCCTAAAATTATAATAAAGACATAAAGAAGCTTTAATAATTGCATTCATAGTGGTACTTTCATTTATAGTACTTTCATCTATAGCAATTGTGTTTTAATATAATTGCGGTTAGTTGTAATTGTCTTTTAATAATTATAAAATAGTTATAATTATAAAACAGTTTTAATAATTATAAAACAGTTATAATTATAAAACGGTTTTAATAATTATAAAATAGTTTTAATAATTATAAAATAGTTTTAATTATAAAACGGTTTTAATAATTACAAAATAGTTTTAATAATTATAAATTAATAAAGTTTTTGTAATTTATCAAATAATTGTTTAGAGAAACATTTTAGGTCTAAAAGCGCACAACACGTTTTCAATTCATTTACCGGAGGAGTTTCCTGCACAATATCGGAATAATAAATAAATCCAGCGTGGGGTAAAGTCGACGTTTGAGAAAATCCAGAGAGCGTTGTTTTTTTCGTCCCGAGAACCAAAACATTACAGGCGGGGATCCTTGACAATTTTATTAAACCTCCGGCAACACCTGTTGGAATTGTAAATTGGAATTTAATTCAAGACGCATTTTATTCGTTTATTTGTATATTCTATCTTATTTGTTTGTATTTCAAAAACTTATCTATTTTTTCTATTTATTGTTTAAAATACTTTTTATCTATTTTTTCTATTTATTGTTTAAAATGCTTTTTATCTATTTTTTCTATTTATTGTTTAAAATGCTTTTTATCTATTTTTTCTATTTATTGTTTAAAATACTTTTTATCTATTAACTATATTTATTTTTTGAAAAAACGTTTTTGAGAATAGAACTTACCCATAATTTTGGCAGCTGTTGAAGAGCCAACAATTATCGAAAGATTGGGAGCAATGAAGGCCATTCTACTTTCGACGTACTCGAAGATTTTAATTTTATAATTATTTAAATCTACGGCTATATCACAGGCTTCGAAAATCGCGTTCTTTTCGTCCTCGGTCAACAGTTGTCTGAAAAATGTTATTCAAAAATAAATAAAAAGCGCCGGGAGTGTTCTTTCTTAAAAATAAATCGTGGCGCAATAAAAGAAAATTAATCATAAGCAAAAGAATTAAGAGTCAAGAAAATGAATCAAAAGCAAAAGAATTGAAAACAAAATAATCAAAAGCAAAATAAATGAAAGCAAAATAATCAAAAGCAAAAGAAATGAAAGCAAAAGAATTGAAAACAAAATAATCAAAAGCAAAAGAAATGAAAGCAAAATAATCAAAGGCAAACAAATTAAAAGAAAAATAAAATAACTGTAAACAAAGTTTTTTAAAGAAAAATACAGAATTTGAAAATTTTTCTTGTTACAATATTTTAAGTTTATTAAAGAAAAAAAAGTGTAAATTACCCTTGAGTCGTTGAAGCTGTGACCGAAACAACCATAATGATAGCTTGAGTGAGAAATTGTTGAAGAATTTCATTATTTTTTGCCCTATCCAGATCATTTCCTAATTCACGAACAGTCATTACGTATTCTAAAGCTTCGACAACTAATGACTCGAGTTCTGGAAATCTCTTGGAATATTTGTCCTTCGTAAATCGATGAATTGTTGCTGCAAAAAATTAAACTTTATATTATTCAATCATTTGAAAATCCACTATTTTTTAAAATTATTTTCATTTTAATAACAATGCATTGAAAATTAAATCTTTAATTTTAATAACAATTAATTAAAAACTGATTCTTTAATTTTGGCATTCAATTAATTAAAAACTGATTCTCTAATTTTAACAACAATTAATTAAAAACTATGATCCTTAAATTAATTGGCCATGTGCTCGTTATTCTGTCGCGAATAAAAAAGAAATTCTAATTCCGAAAAGCAGACAAAATCAATACCTATTTCGTCGTCTATTTTTGCCGCTAAATTATTAGCTTCAATTATAAGCTGATATTCAGGATCAGACTCGACAGCACCCACAATTTCTTCAGGTTTTCGAAAAATTTTACTATATTTGTCAATTTGTTTCATCACATTTTGCAGCTGAACCGAATCTCGAAGTTTACAAAGTTCTGTTACTCTTTGTACCTTTATTTCTGTAAAAAAGAAAGAACATTGAAAAAATGATGAATATCTAAACAAAACAAAAAAAGTTCAAAATTTATACTAATTAAAAAAAAGTACAGTAAAAAACTAAAAACGAGAGAAAACGTTTAAAACTTAACAAATTATAACCTAAAAAACTTCAACTTTGCACTATGAATAAAATTGCTAAATTCAATAAAAAGACAGAATTAATTGCAAAAGAAATTAAAGTACAAAAGAATGTTAAGAGAAAGTCAGCAAGTTATAATAATATTACAAAACATTAATATTAATTTACAAAATAGAAACGAAATTTTATAAACACAAAACATAACCTTCTTCTATCGGTTTTGTGATCGAAGCCGGAATGAATTCCGCCTCCGGTTCTTCCATTTCCACATCCTCGTCGTCATTTTCTTCCAAATCTGCCAGCAATTCGTCCGCCAAAGACATTTTCAATAAACAATTGTCTCTAAAATGCACCAAAAATAATTCCTGCAAGTGACAGTTGTCATTAATGTCATTAATCAAGCAATCAACTGCTCACTTCACGTCACTGTCAGTATCTCTCGAAGTCTCGATTGTTAACAATCGATTATACAATCTCGTAATCCTCTACCAACTTCAGATACCTTTTCTCTGCTTGCTTGCGGTGGGTCAAAATTTAAAAAAATGATAGATTTTCGTAATAAAGATCAAGATGCTGCAAATTCGACATCCTCGGACGTTAAGCAAGAGGACTATTCAAAAATACCAGGTCAGTGGTAAATTGATGTCAAGTCCCTTGAGATTTCTCGAAATTGGTGCAAATTATTGATTCTAACCTCAATTCTACTTGGAGTTCTAAACCCAAAAAATCAAACTTGTTATCCAAATGTGAAGAATTATGTAACTTGATAAATTACATGATGATAAATAATCATTGGTGTGCAATTTTACTCCAATCCAGAGAATTACCAAGTTTTGACAAACTTTGGTCGTTGTAAAAAAAAGAGTTTCTCAATGACTAACACGTGTAAAATCGGACTTAAATGACGCAAAATGACTGTGATTTTGATTGACTCGTGATAATTGAGAACTAGTGCTTTAATGACTTTTACACTTTCAATAAAACACGTACAAGAGACATATAAACTTTTTTGGATTCTATGTGCGCAGAAGTAAATTATTTATTTATTGTGTTTTTATATTTAGTTCTTCTCTTTACGATTTTGTTTTCTTTTGACTTTTTTCTTTCTTTTTGTCTTCTCCTCTTTTTTTCTTTTCTTTTTTTGCCTTCTCACCTTTTTTCTTTTCTTTTTTGCCTTCTCATCTTTTTTTTTTCTTTTTGCTTTTTGATCCTTTTTATTATCTTTTGCACTTTTCTTTTTGCCGTTTCATCTTTTTTTCTATCTTTTGCATTTATTTGTTTATCATTCACTTTTTGTCTTTTAGGATTCTTTTTTATATTTATATTGTTTTTTATATTTTTTATATTTATATGACAATTTGTGTTTTTTCAGTAACCTCGCAAAGGACGTTGATGCCACTTAGTCCGTACTTAAATTTTGATCCAGCGTATCTACCACAAAGCCAGCCGGAATTTATTTTTCCTGAAGGAGCTGTCAAGCAGAGAGGGCGTTTTGAATTAGCTTTTAGTCACATTGGAGCAACGTGTATGGCAGGAGCAGCATTTGGAGGTGTAACAGGATTATACAAAGGAATTAATGCCACTGCTCTTGCAGGACAACAGGGAAAACTACGACGAACTCAGTAAGCGACAAAAATCGATTTCAAAAACATTAAATAACCCTTTTTATTTTTGTTTCGTTTTCATTACGTTATCTATCTTTTTTTATTACATTATCTATTTTCTACAAAAATAAAACAAACAAACAATAATAAGTTAGAGTTTTATAATTTGTAGAAAGTTAAATAAAAAGAAAGTTAATTTAAATAAGTTTTATAATTCATAAATTGGATGCTTATAATCATAAAAAGTTAGAGATTTATCTATTCAAATTTTCCCAGAATTTTTGACGGCAAACTTATTTTCATAAGTTAGAGATTTATGTTTTATGTTTCATAAGTTAGAGATTAATGTTTTACGTTTCGTAAGTTAGAGATTAATGTTTTATGTTTCGTAAGTTAGAGATTAATGTTTTATGTTTCGTAAGTTAGAGATTTAATTTATCGTTTTAATAAGTAATTTTCGTGCTAATTGTTTTTTGTTATTTGCAGATTAATCAATCATGTGGTAAAGCATGGCGCGTCTATGGCAAATACTCTCGGAGTTGTGTCAGTAATGTACACGTGTTTTGGAATTTTTTTATCCTACGTTAGAGGACACGACGATTCCCTTAACACATTAGCTGCAGCTACGGCCACGGGCATGCTCTTCAAGTCCACAGGTTATTTTTATAGACGCTTTTTAAAATCTGTTGAAACAAGCACATTTTTTATCGTGTCAATTTTTACAACTGTGTTGCCGTTTACTCGCTTATTTCTTTGGATAATTTATTTATTTATTTATCTATTTATTCATCTATTTATTTATTTATCTGTCTATTGATTTATCGCTTTATTTATTTATTTATGCATTTATTTATCTGTCTACTTATTCTATCTATCTATTTATCCATTTATTTAATTTAGGGTTTCTACAAATTTTTCTTCATAAAATTCCATGATATTTCTATTATTTCTATGAGAAAGATAGAAAAATTTCCATTATGTTTTTTAATATATTTTTTCATCATAAAATGCATTTTTCAATATTTTGTAAAATTTAATTTACTCAAGATCATTATTTTTCATTTTATAACCATTTTAGGTATTTTAAGTTGTTTTTAAATATTTTGAATTATTTTTACATATTTTGTAGTATTTTATATTTTGAAGTATTTTTAAATATTTTGAAGCAGTAGTCTGAAATATTATAATACTTTTAAAATATTTTAAGAATCTAATATTTTAAAATCTGTTTATAATTTATTTAATACTTAATTTTAAAAAAATTTAAAGTAATTTTAGGTATATTTGAATATTTTAAAATATTGTTAAGTGTTTTTAAAGATTTTGAAGTATTTTAAAAAAATTTGAAGTATTGAGAAGTATTTGGAAATATTGTAAAGTAATTTTAAGTATTTTTAAATACTTTCAAAAATTTTTAAATATTCTTAAGTAATCTGAAGTATTTTAAAGTAGTTCTTAAGTATTTTGAAATATATTAAAGAAATTTTAAGTATTTGTAAATATTTTGAAGTATTTGGAAGTACTTGGAAGTAGTCTGAATTATTTTAAAGTAGTTTTAAGTATTTTTTAATATTTCAGAATATTTTGGAGTATTTTAAAGTATTTTTAAATGTTTTGAAGCAGCTGTCTGAAATATTATAATACTTTTAAAATATTTTGAGAATCTAATATTTTAAAATCTATTTATAATTTATTTAATACTTACAATGCTAATATTTTTAATTACTTTGCAATGTTTTGAAGTATTTTAAAATTTTTTTAAATAATTTTGAGTATATTTGAACATTTTGCAATATTGTTAAGTGTTTTTAAATATTTTGAAGTATTTTAAAAGATTTTGAAGTATTGAGAAGTATTTGGAAATATTGTAAAGTAATTTTAAGTATTTTTAAATACTTACAAGAAATTTTAAATATTCTTAAGTAATCTGAAGTATTTTACAGTAATTTTAAGTATTTTGAAGTATATTAAAGAAATTTTAAGTATTTGCAGTTTGTAAATATTTTGAAGTATTTGAACGTACTTGGAAGTAGTACAGAAGTGTTTTTAATATTTTGGAGTATTTTGAAGTATTTTAGAGTAGTTTTAAGTATTTATAAATATTTTAAAGACATTTTAAGTATTTTTTAATATTTTGGAGTATTTTAAAGTATTTTATTGTAGTCTGAAGTATTTTAAAGTAGTTTGAAGTATTTTGTTGTAGTCTGAAGTATTTATAAGTAGTCTTAAGTAGTTTTTAATATTTTGAAGTATTTTGAAGTACTCGGAAATATTTTGTATACTTTTAAAATATTTTAAAAAAACTAACACTGTAAAATCTTTTTATACTTTATTTGATACTTAAAATACTAATATTTTTAAATGCCTTGAACTATTTTAAAGTATCTTTAAATATTTTGAAATTTTTTAAATTAATTTTCAGTATATTACAATATTTTGAAGTACCTATTTTAAAATATTTTGAAGTTATTTTAAAATATTTTGAAGTATTATAAAGTATTCTGATGTATTTTAAACTAGTCTGAAGTATCTTTAAATATTTCAGAGACATTTTAAGTATTATTGCATATTTAGGAGTAGTTTGTAGTATTTTAAAGTAGTTTTGAATAATTTGAAATATTTTAATGGCATTCTAAGTATTTTTAAATATTTTGAAGTATTTTTAAATATTTTGATGTATGTCTAAATATTTTGAAGTTTTTGTCTGTAAAAGAAAAGTTATCTAATTTCGGTAAAACTTAATAAACATCATAAAGTCAAGAAATTAAATAAAAAAATAAATGTCCATGATATAAATGAAAATTCCATGAGATTTCCATGATTCCATGAGGAATATTGAAATCCATGAGAATTCCAGGTTTTCCATGTTTTCCAGAGTTGTAGAAACCCTCTTATTTATCTATCTATTTATTTATCTATTTATTTATTTATCTATCTATTTATTTATCTATCTATCTATTTATTTATCTATCTATTTATTTATTTACCCATTTATTTGTTTATCTATCTATTTATCATTTTATTTAACTTTTCATCAATCGTCTTTATTACTCTTTTATTTTAAATTTACTTTTAAATATTTCAGCGAATTTTCGTGATTTTTATTCAACAGAATTTTGACGTAATTTGTAACTTTTCAGGCGGATTGCGAAAGTGTGCATTCGGCGGAGGAGTTGGTCTAGGAATTGCATCTCTGTACTGTCTTTGGAGTAATCGAGAAGCCCTCTCACAAATTAGGCATCACTCCATGAATCCGGCGTAAGACCTGTGTGTAACGGCAGCTCCCTTAAATCAAATTTTACCTACTACGAATGTTCCCACTCACAATTTTATGAACAATGGAATAATTTAAATAATATGAACAATGGAATAATTTAAATTTTATGAACTTTTAGATGATTTAAATCTTATGATCATTTAAATGATTTAAATCTTATGATCATTTAAATGATTTGAATTTTATAAAAATTTGAATGATTTAAAATTTTCCTTTTATACACTTTCAATGTCTTTATTGCACTTTTATTCATTTTTATTAAAATCATTACAGAAATTTTCAGTTTATAAAATTCAAACTTCTTTTCATCAATTTATGATTCTCGACATCTTTCACAATCTCCTTTTTTATTGCACTTTTTTATTGTACTTTTTTATTCCACTTTTTTATTATACTTTTTTATTGCACTTTTTTTAGATGAAAAATTTCAAAACTGGGTTCATTTCAAATTTTAGCAAATTGAAGATTATATTAATAATTGCAAATGTAATAGAAAAACTGTTGTAAATTAAAATTCGAGTGTATTCAATGGAATCAAATTCTTGCCATCGCGTTTAATTTATTCGTAGGAAATTGTAATAATAGAAACTTGGTAATACTAATGAAAAGAATAATGAAGAATAATAATGAAGTGATGAAAAATGGCAATGAAAAATAAAAAATAATGAAAAATGGCAATGAAAATTAATAAAAAATGGAAATGAAAATTAATAAAAAATAGTAATGAAAATTAATAAAAAATGAAAAATAGTAATACTAAAATGAATAAGAAATGATGAAAAATAGTAATGAAAATTGATGAAAAATGATGTAAAATGATAAAAAATGATAAAAAATGTAGAGTGACGAAAAGTGACGAAAAATAGTAATGAAAATAATAGCTAATGGAAATATTGTGAGACTAGTGGAACAATCGTAACTTTTCCTATTTACTAGGAGCCAATTTGTACTGAAACTGAATGAGAAAATAACGTAGTGTCCTCCCTGAAATAAAAAGTTGAAGCGAGTGATTCAATTGACTCGGGGCAGATTGTATCTAGAATTAACTGCATTATGCATAGTAGAAAAAAATAGTCAAAACATTGTTTTAATTCACAATAACGTACTGAGGCTTGGTGCTAAAAGTTTCACACATTCTGAACAAAAAAAAACCCTTGAAAAGGGAATTTCAGAATCATTTAAAGCTCTTCGATTATCCATTGTAATAGATCGTAAGACTCTCTGTTGTTGAGATTATTTGTCGCTCTAAAAATTGCTAATCTCTTTTTTAACTTAACTTTCAACTTAACTTTCTTTTAAAAGTAGAAATTTAGATTTTTAAAGAAACGTAAATTTAGATTTGTCTAACGAAACGTCAATATGAGATATTTTCAAAGAAACGTAAAATTCAGATACTTTTAAAGAAACGTAAAATTCAGATTTTTTTAACGAAACGTATTTTTAATGAAAGCTGCAAAATTCTATTCTAGCTTTTCTTTGTTAATGATGTAATAAATGAATTGATGATTGCAAGTCAGTTACAAGTCTAGTACAGGTTGAAATAATGAGTAATTTTCTGTTAATTGTAATTTAGAGATTTAAAGATTTAAACAGTTCAACTACCGAGTGGTTGTCGCGATTTTTATTTGGGGATTCGATAATATCCCTTGAATACTAAACCAAATACTTAGAGCTTAAAGAATATTATCCAAGTAATATTAAAGTAACGAGGTAATATTCAAATCGTTAAGAAATAGGAGATTGCAAATAATAATAAAAGTAGTGAAATGGGAAAATGCCAGTGAATGAAAATAGCAGGAGAAAGTGAAATGAAAATTGTGACCAAAAACCTGAAATAGCGACGAAAATGGAAGCAATGAAAAATATGAAAAGTGACAAAAAAATGAAAGTGAAAATTGAAAATTGTGACAAAAAAATGAAAGCAATGGAAAATTGGAAATTGTGACAAAAAGTTAAAGTAATCGAAAATTGGAAATTGTGTCAAAAAATGGAAGTAATGAGAAATCGGAAATTGTGTAAAAAAAAATGGAAATTGTGTCAAAAAATGCAAATAGCGACAAAAAATGAAAGTAATGAAAAATGGGAAATTGTGAAAAAAATGGAAAAATAAATGATAAATGAAAATTATGAAAAAAGCGCCAAACAATAGAAATAGCGACAAAAATGCAAAAATGAAAAATTAGGGAAATAGCGACAAAAAATGGAATTAGTGACAAAAACTGGAAATAACGAAAAAGATGGAAATAGTGGTAAAAAGGAAAATAGTGAAAAAGGAAAATAGCGAAAAATGAAAATAGAAAAAAAAATGAAGTGACAAAAATGTGCAAATAATGGTTGAAATATTGAAAAAAATGACGAGTTAATTAAATAAAAACATAATAGCATTATTGAATTAAAAAACTGATATTGTTTTATTAAAAAAATGATATTGTAACTAAGCAAATTTTTATAATGAAATTCGTGACTTTGGGGTAGAATGATTGTGTGTAGAAGTTACGTGGCTTGTTATTTTGTTTGTAATTTACAGTTGAAGGGAAATAATTAAGAATTTAGATGATTCGCTGAGAATTTGCATTTTTTTCGTTTAGCTTAGAATGGAATGCAATAAACTATCGAAATGCTTTTTTAATTACAGAAAGAAATTTTAGGAATTCATGTTCACTCGATCTATTTATTACACAGTATATTTGCAAATAAAACGCCAGATTTTAAGCATTTGTCTAGATCTCGATAGGGTTACATTTTTTTCATTTTCAAGCAGATTTATTGTAAACTAGTTCAATAAAAAAAACATGATTCATTAGAAATTGGCTCCTACTTTCTGTCCAGTCCAGTTCTCCCACTTTTTCTTTATAATTTTATAATGATAATAATTAATGGGTGTGTATCTTAAAATCACGAATTTGTTTGTTTCGTTCAATTCATCAGTTTGAAAATTTTTATTTAATGCATTGAGTTAGAGAATTATTTGAATAATTCGAAGAATTTTATTTAATTTGGAGAATTTTATTTAATTTGAAGAAATTTATTTCAGAAGAATTTTATTTCATTAGAAGAATTTTATTTAATTAGAAGAAATCTATTTAATTTGAAGAATTTTACTTAATATAAAAAATTTTATTTGGTTCGAAAAATTTTGACAAATTTCAATAATTTTGATTAATTTCGAAATTTTTATTTAGTTACGAAGTAGGTTTTTCACAGGAATTTGTAAAGTATCTGAATTTTTTGAAAACATTGTGTCCAAATTTTGAATTTCTTGTCATTTTGTAATTTTTGATAATTATTAAGCAATGAACGTTTTTCTAACAAATTAATTTATTAACTAAGAAGAATTTTTATAATTTTTTTGTGTTATTTTTATTTGCTTGCTTCCCCATAAAGCACTATTATAAATTTTTAATATTTGTTTCTTTGTTTTTTTTGCAAATGTTTTCTGTGTAGTTTCATTTTTATTATGCGTAAATTTTAAAATAAAGTTTTCTCTTTTCTTAGAATTCTTTACAGTTAGTATAAAAATTACTTTATTTTTTTAAATTAAATATGAATTTTTTCATTTTCAAGTATTTTATTTTTTAAATTAAATAAGAATTTTTTCATTTTTAAGTATTTTATTTTTTAAATTAAATATTAATTTTTTCAATTTTAAGTATTTTATTTTTTAAAATAAATATTAATTTTTTCATTTTTAAGTATATTATTTTTTAAATTAAAAATGAAATTTTTCATTTTTAAGTATTTTATTTTTTAAATTAAAAATTAAATTTTTCATTTTTAAGTATTTTCTTTCGAATTATATTTTTATACAATTTCTTTTTCGTTTTCTATAGTTTCCAGTAATTGCATACTTTTTATTTTGTTTATTTATTCATATTTTATTTTTTTGTCTTTAAAATAACAATAATAATTTTGAATAAACGTGAGTAATTTTGAATTTGTTGCAATAATTTTTTTGTTTTGTCTTCTATAGTTTTTATAAATTTTTTTGAAATTTAGGGTAATTTTCATAAATTAAGTAAACAAAATTTATTTAATTAATTAGAGCACATTATTTTCATGGTACAGTAATTGTTAATAATAATAATAATAATAATAGATTTTTAGTAATTTTTAGTAATTTTTTTTTAATTTCGAAATCATTTTCATAAATTTAACTATTTTCTGAATCAATCTGAATTATTCACAATTAAAATAATTTTTATTCTGCTACTCCTTTACTTTTTAATAACTTTTTAGTTTCCAAAAACTTCATATTATATGAAGTAAATTTTTTAAAATTGACTTTGAATTCAGTTTTCATTTAATTTGTTATTTATTTTATTGTAATTTATTTTACTGTAATTTTATTGTAATTTATTTTTTCAACTTTCAGTGGATTTTTTTCACTTTGTTTTTCATTATTATTTGATTATTATTTTTTTTTCATTACTTTCTTTTGTTGTTACTTCCTTGTTTTATGTTTAATTAATTGTTTTATGACATATTTTTAACGTATGTCATGATAATGAATAATAATCTAATTATAATTCAATTATTTTATGACATTTTTCAATAATGTCATAATGAATAATAATCCAATTATAATTCAATTATCTTATGACATTTTTCAATTATGTCATAATTCAATTACTTTAATGAATATTTTAAATTTATGTCAATTCAATTACTTTATTTTAACGAATACTTTCAATTTATTGTAATAATTCAATTATTTTATGACGCACTTTTAAATTTTCCTCGTTTGTTCTATTGCTCCGTAATTTTGTGATTTTTAAAGTAATTTTTGAATTACTTATTTAATGTTTCAGTAATCAATCTCTTCTTTTTTTATGACATGTTTTTTTATATTATTAAAGTTTTCATCAAAATAATCACGAAGATCATAAAAGGGCAATATAAAATATGTGCATGATTCAAAGAAAACTGATAAGTTTTATATCTAATCATAATTTTTTTCTTTAATTTATTTTAAAAACTGTGTCAGTTTTTCTTCCATTGAAAATATACTATTTTCATTCTCAATAAATTTTTGATTTGAAACACTTTCCTTCATTTTTAAAAAGAATTTATGTTATGTCAGGTACTTAATTTATTTCTACTTTTTTCGTGTTTTGTTTTGTTATTGTTTGTTACTTTGTTATTTTTATTTTATTTATTTGTAATTTATTATTTATTATTATTTGCTATTTTTTCTACAATTTTTTGTTTTTTGATATATATATTTTTTATTTTATTGTTATTAATTTTAACAATTATAAAACTTTAAACTCAATTTTGTAAAATCTTATTATTAAAAATTCACTTAGGTACAAAATTATTTCATTGGCAGAAATAAAAAATGGACGTTTTTGTGATTTGAACGTTTTTGTTTTTTTTTTTCGTTCTTAGCTATTTACTTAATTTGTTTACAAATTTACTTTGTTTGCAAATTTGACTTATTTAGAAATTTATTTAGATTTAATTAATTATTTAATTTATTTAATATATACATTTATTTATTTATTTAATATATACATTTATTTATTTATTTAATATTACATTTATTTATTTATTTAATATTACATTTATTTATTTATTTTTCTATATTTTTTTATCTACACATTACATTTTTGTTATCTACACATTTATCAAATAATATGTTCAATTAATTTTCAAAATTTACAGAACATTTCATTCAGAAATTTAATCTTTTAACGTCTTTCTTCTTTTTCAGATCTAAATGACAATTTGGTTTTCCACTACAGATTATAGCAACGAATTTCCTCTATTATTGTAAATAGAAAATCCGCCTCAAATTTTAGAGCAAACGACATCATAATTCGATGCGCTGTATGAAAAATGAATGTAAATATTAAATTTTTCTCTTCCAATAAGACATTACAAAAAATCGAAAAGTTTTACTTTATTTCGTTCTCGCATTAGTCACATTTCCATCCCCCATTTCAATTTTTCACAAAATCTTTTTTCATTTCTTGTACTTTCCATTACTTGTAATTTTCTTTCCACATTCTAATTTATAGACGATTTTCATTCTGAATTTTATTCAGTTATTTAAATCGAAATTTATTTAATTTTTCTTTTATTTTATATTATGTTTATTTTAAATTGATTTTTAACAATTTATTTAATTTTAGATTTATGTTACTTTAAATTTATATGCTTATTATTATTTTATTTATTTATTTAATTTTAGACTTATTTTATTTTATTTTATTTTCACAAAAAACCGGACAAGCCCTTTAAGCTTTTTTAAATGTTCTATTTTAAAATAGAATTTAATTTATTTATAAAATATTTTAAAATACCTTTTTGCTTAAAATATTTAATTTTACATTTATTTTATTTTAAATTCATTTCTTTCAAATTGCTTTATTTTAGTTTAATGTTATTTTAAATTCACTTTAGACTTCATTTATTTTCATTTATTTTATTATTATTATTATTATTATTATTATTATCATTATTATTATTATCATTATTATTATTATTATTATTTATTCAGTACTATTTTTTGTTTACCTTTTTTTATTTATTCCATTTTTTTCGATTTTAAACGAAACTAAAATCGTACAAAATAAACGTAGACTGAGTATTTTCCAAACAAGAAAACTTTCTAAAAATAATCGTCATTTGAATACAATTCCAAAAGGGACAAATTGCCGGAATTTTTTAAATTGATAAATTGTTCAAACACCTGAATATACGTGGATAGAATATGTCTCACAATCTTATCAGACTTTATCTTTTCCTACTGACTCTTGATAGTAGAAAAACGATATATTCTAGAGTTTCTCTTCCATCCGTTGTAACGGGATTCATTTCCAAATTTCCCCTCTTTATGAACAAATGTAATGGAAATTACGTCGAAAGTATTCAAAAGAGATAGTTCTTCAATTCGGAAAAGAATTTTACTTTCACATTAAGACAAGTTCTTAAAAGACGATTTAAGATCATAACGAAAGATTTGTCCTTCTTCTAAACAAAGAAATTCAATTTTTCTGACGTGAGAATTGTCTTTGACATTTTGTACTGTGAGTAACGAACACTTGCTTTTAATTTATTGTTACATATAATCCGACATAATACGCAAAAATGTGATTCAGAAATCTGAATAATTTCACGGCAATGCTTTGTGATTGAAACCGCTTTTTATATTTCAATTTTTATTTTTAATTAAATTTAATACGATTTATTTATATTGTAATTTCAATACATTTATTCGATATTTGTATTTTGCTTTCATTAATTATTCAAAAATATTTGTTTCATTTCATATTTGTATTTTGTTTTCATAAAAAAAATATTTATTAAAAAATTTTAAAAATTGTTATTTAAAAATATGTATTTCATTCATTCAATATTTGTATTTTGCTCTCATTAAAAATATTTAAAAATATATATAAAAAATATATCTTTTAAAAACATTTTATTTCATTTAACTTATTGAACAATAATCTTAAATAATCTCAAAAATTGTTTGAAACTCCAAAAGTATATATACTTTCGATTTCGGATGTAATAAATATTAATATTAGATTTTACAAAAGTCGAAAATAAAAAATTTTAGCAAATGTTTCTACTAATTTATTTGTTGTATTAGTTTCAAAATATTGTTTGTAATTTTCTTGTTTAGTTTTATTTAATTTATTTTTCTAAATTAACAATCCTTTTTAAAGAATGAAATACAAATGAAATTTTCTTCTAATTTGTTTTTTGTTAATTTGTTTTAAAATATTTTTTGTGAATTTGTTTTAAAATATTTTTTGTTATGTTTTCATTTTTAATTTACAGTTTATTTAATTTCGTTCCTTTTGCAAATAAGTGATTCACTTGATCTCGGGATTTAAATTTTTGTGGAATAAAAAATTAATGTGCGCAAAAAAATAATTCGCGGTTAAAAATTAAAAGATGTTACGATTAAAGAAAAAAACGTAAAGATTATGAAAATAAAATTCGGATTCAAAGAAATAATGTTCGGATTAAAGAAAAATGTTCGGATTGAAAAAAATAATGTTCGGATTGAACATAAAAAATAAAAATAAAAAAATAAATAATATACGGATTGGAAAATAACTTGCGGATTATTTAAGAAAAATTATTGTGCGGATAATAGAAAAATGTGCGGTACATTGGCAAAAAAAAAATAAATAAATTTCGAAAAAAAGCTATAGTTTTAAAATTAGGTTCGACTTTAGAGATAATAATAATAATAATAATATTGAACTGTAGTGCTTTGTGAAGTTAAGTGTGCCGAGTACTCTCAATGTACAAATATTTGGATTTCGTAATTTCCATTTTTTGCTTCGACAATCCCAGGCAATATAGAAGGTTCGAACTTGAGAGATATTCGTGCGTTTTTAAAAAAAAGTGCGAATTGGAATGTAAGTTATAATTAAACTTTTACGACCTGCTAATTAAAGTTGGCCATGAAAGTGTTTAGAAATTATTTAAAAACCGAAAAATCTATTGTTTAAAAACATGTTTTCGGAATTCAAACGATTCATCATTTTTTTAGAACGTATATTAGATTTGTATTATTATTATTATTATTATTATTATTATTATTATTATTATATTACTATTATCATTATTATATTATTATGATTATTATGATTATTATTATATTACTTTTATCATTATTATTATTATTATTATTATTATTATTATTATTATTATTATATTACTATTATCATTATTATATTATTATTTATATCTTATTTCATCGTAATTTAAAAAGAAAAATTGTTTAATCTCTCAACAGTTGGAGAAGAAACGTAATTTGTTTATTTGCCACAAATTTCCTTCGATTTTCTAAAGTGCTCTGAAAAACATATTTTATTATTCTTTAAAAAGAACATTTTACAAATGGCGTTAAATTCACTAAAATTTCACTTACATTTCACTATTGAGTCAATTTTCTATTGAAATTTCTTTAAATCATCAGAATATCTCGAGAAAGGTTTGACCGATTTTAATAAAATTTGGTAGCCTTACCTGTTAACATATGAAACCAGAATTTTCGATTTTCAGAAATAATACGTGTTTCATTCTCAACACGAACTTTACTTGAACAAAATTATCGCAAAATACGACAATTTCCGTAAATTTACTTCCTTTTATTCTGAAAAATAATAAAAAATAGAATTAATCATTAGTTTAATCACGAAAAGAAAAAGACAAAACAAAACAATACAAAACAATTTGAATATCCGAAAAAATATTTTACTGAAATTCAGAATGTTCATTTAAATAAATTTTTTTTTCGTTCTCCATTTTTTAAGAATAATAAAAAAATACACAACTGTCTTTAAACAATGATTGTATTGAAATAATTGTTATGTAAATTAATATTTTTTGGCACATTTTAATTTAAAAAGTAAAACAATTAACACTGAGTTCATTTGAACGTTCATAACTTGAAATGTAAAAAAAAATTGTCAGTTCGAAGATTTGAATTCAAAAATCTTATTTAAATAGATTTTACAAAATTATTCTGTAGAATTCTACAAAATTCTACAAAATGCTAGAAAATTCTATGAAATTCTGCAAACATCTATAAAATTCCATAAAATTCCACAAAATTCTAAAATATTCTACAAGATTCGATAAAATTCTACAATATTCTAAAAAATTCTATAAAATTCCATAAAATTCTACAATATTCTACAAGATTCGAGAAATCTCTAAAAAATTCTATAAAATACTACAAAATTCGATAAGATTCTACAAGATTCGATAAAATTCTACAATATTCTAAAAAATTCTACAAAATTCTATAAAATTCCATAAAATTCTACAATATTCTACAAGATTCGAGAAATCTCTACAAAATTCTATAAAATACTACAAAATTCGATAAGATTCTACAAAATTCAATAAAATTCTACAAGATTCGATAAAATTCTAAAAAATTCTACAAAACTCTATAAAATTCCATAAAATTCTATAAAATTCTACAATATTCTAGAAGATTCGAGAAAACTCTAAAAAATTCTATAAAATACTACAAAATTCGATAAGATTCTACAAAATTCTTTACAATTCTAAAAAATTCCATAATATTCTAAAAAATTCCATAAAATTCTATAAGATTCGATAAAATTCTACAAAATTCTATACAATTCTACAAAATTCCATAAAATTTTACAAGATTCTATACAATTCGATAAAATCCTACAAAATTCTATATAATTCTACAAAATTCTATATAATTCTATATCATTCTACAAAATTCGATAAGATTCTACAAAATTCTATAATATTCTATAAAATTCGACAAGATTCGATAAAATTCTATAAAATTCCATAAAATTCTACAATATTCTACAAGATTCGAGAAATCTCTAAAAAATTCTATAAAATACTACAAAATTCGATAAGATTCTAATTCCATAAAATTCTACAAAATTCTATAGAATTCTACAAGATTCGATAAAATTCTATACAATTCTACAAAATTTCATAAAATTTTACAAGATTCGATAAAATTCTGCAAAATTCTATATAATTCGATAAAATTCCATAAAATTCTACAATATTCTAGAAGATTCGAGAAAACTCTAAAAAATTCTATAAAATACTACAAAATTCGATAAAATTCTACAAAATTCGATAAAATTTCATAAATTTCTATAAAATTTCATAAAATTCTACAAAACACGCAAACTATTTATTAAAACGATTTACAAACAAAAATTCTTTTAAAAAAACAAAAAATATCCCTCTTAAAAATGATTGTCAATTCATATCCATAATATACGTCCTCATTCAATTAAAAAAAAATCTAAATGTTTAACACTATCAAGAAAACTCGCAAATCCATTAAAAAAAATCCAATCAAAAAAGCGCAATTCTTTTCTTAAAAAATTCTCCAATTCGTGTCTATTTTCTCTTCCAAATAAATTATTGATTTCGAGAAGTGTTTGTTTTCTTAATTGATAAGTCAAGAAGGGACGAGGTCTTGAGAAATAATCGATGGAATCAGAAGCCGGTTTTGCAATGGTCTAAAAAAAAAAATAGTTTATAGAAAAAATACTTTTGTCAGAAAATATTTATCTCTCTCATTTTTTTTCTTTTCTGCATAATCACGATCGTAGCTCGCGTCTGGAAAAAGCAGTCGATCTCCGCTCATCAGGCCATGCGGATCTGATCAAAGTCAAAGCTGCAAACGCAGTTAAACAAATCCTATTTATAAATCCACGTTTCCGTTTTCAAACAAATTCATTGCGCTATGAAAAGTTACTAACTTTAAAATAACAAAAACATTTTTTTTCCAACACCCCGACGAAAAGACGCGTTTCACACTTTTTTCAAAAACCATCCACAAGTGCTCCCGATTCGTCGCTTTCAATAAATTCCGCATTTATTTCCATTCTCTCAATTTTTTCAATTGCAAAATTTTGTACACTAATTTTTTTTTTATATTAAGAAAATTTTTTTCCTTGTGAATTAAATTCCAATACGTCAATCCGAAGATTGATCTGAAGATTAAAATTGTAGTGCGATTTTTGCGAATTATTTTTAATTAAATTTTGATTCGTGGGTTTTTTCTCTTTTTTTTTTTTTTTTTAAATAAATTGTTATGAATTGCAGACAATTTGTGAAGATGAAGAGGCAAATTTTCGAAGGAAGAGTGCGGACTTTGGATGAAATTGTTGATTCTTGAAAGAAGTAAAGGATTGAAAATAAGAGAAAAATGTTTGAAATGGATGCGAAACGAGCGGAGAATTTTTTGGGTGCTTTGTATTCGTTGAGTGCATTTTTGACGACATTTTCGATTATTTGTTTTGTGATACCTTGGCAGTATTGGTCCCGGACTTTGGACGAATGTATTAATGTGGATTGTGGATGTATTTTGTACGGAGTAAACACATTTAGCACTTTTCTTGGCGGAAACGTGAAAATTTGCCATTTTGTCACTTATGGCTTAATTCCCGTTTTATTTTGCGGCCTTTGTCTTGGAATTTATCACAGCTACAGAAGTTGCATTCCCAGAGGCCTCGAACAGCCGAGAGTTGTTACTCGACGCAACACATTGGACAACAGGTGATAATTTTCTCAATTTCACACTCTTGCTGAAACAAAACAATTTTCTTTTCATTCTTTTTAGTTTTATTCGTTTTCTATAAACCCATAATAAAATTCACCTTTTACGTTTTAAAAGTGGGTTACATCATTTTAGAGGCCTTTTTTATGACTAAAAATCATTATTTTACATTTATTGTGACTTCTTTATAACATTTTTAGTTTAGTAAAGAGTTTAGTAAAGAAATTTAGCCTTTTTTAGCAGTTTGAAATGTTTGAAACGTTTGAAAGAATTGACATAAATTTTGTTTACCATACATAACCTAGAAATTGCACTCTTTGTGGCTGTCAATCACGAAGTAGTATAAGCAGTAATAAGCACTTCGTGCTGTCAATATAACCTTAAAATGTAGAAAGATACATTTCGCAATTTAAATAACCTTATAATGTTCACTTTCGGTCCCGAGTTCTTCATTATAATGGCAACTGACTGTAAACCTTTTTGCAACTTTTCAGACGTTTTGTAAGTGAAGATGTTATTGTCGTTCGGAGGAAAGAAAGACAACCTTGCAGACGATGGATTCTTGCTAGTTTTTTGGCCACTCTTTTAGGATTTTTGTCCCTGTCTCACGCAATTGTTGTGACGGACGGATATTATAAAACTTGCGGACAATATAAAAGAAATATGGTCAAACTGCTGGGTTCCAGAGGTCGTGAGCTTCAGGTGAATTAAAATTTTTTAAAGTTACGATAAAATCTAAAAAATTTGACAGGTGTTGACAGTATTTGACAGAATACTGACACTTTGTGCACTATTGACAGTTCTTTCTTCTTCTCCCACCAAACTATTGACAGTGATTGACAGAAAGTCAAAAAAGTCAGTAATTCCCCGACTTTACGACTTACGTAACATTTTTCGAAACATGTTAAGGTTTATTCACAGTTTTCAGTAAAGTCGAAAGTCGACTTCCACATCGTTCGATTTACGTAATGTGTACGTTATTCACGTAACTCGGGGAATTACCTGTTTCAAGAATGATCTCTTCCTAAAAGCGTATTTGATCTTCAAATAAACAAACAACAATTAGAAAAAAATTATAAAAACAAAAAGGAAATAAAAATACAAAGTAAAAAGCACAAAGTTTACAAATTTGCAACGATTTTCATGAATCGCAAAAGCACTTTATTGAATTGTAAATATTGATAAAATGAGTAGAATAAAAACTTACGTAATTTTGCAGGCAATTCACAATCGTCTTTCTTGTGGTGCAATTTTCGATTTTATGGATTACATCCAGCCAGACACACACAATTGGAGGCGAGGTGATGAAATAAATACGGGCCTCTCTCTTCAATTGGCAATTGTCTCCACTTGGTTAAATTTTTTCGTCTGGGTTTTTATTCTTATTATCAACTGCATAATGACAAAACGCAGAATCAACAGCACTGGAGAAAAACTCTCCTGTTTATCCTAACGTCTTTATCACATTACCTCCTATATTGCAGTATTGAATTTAATTATAGATCACAAAAAATTTTAAATGATAAACTTGAATTTACTTTTTGTTAAATATTTTATTTTTTAACATTTTAAAAATGTGAAAACAGGAGCGTGGTGAGGATTATGGCTAGGTACGCTCCTGTTTGAAATTAGGGTGCGCTCAAAGCTCAGCAAAAAAAAGTGAACGTACCATTAAGCTGCATTCACACCTTCTGCTAAACTTGTCCAAACAGTAAAATCATGAAGTAAAATCTACATTGAAAAGAGACAAATTGTGTATCTGTTTCTCTTTCTCAAATGTAGATTTTAAGTTTGGACAAGTTTAACAAAAGTTGTGAAGACTGTTGTTCGCTTTTAAGCTTCATTCACACCTTCGGTTGCACTTGTCCAGTTGGGACAAGTTCGAACTGGACAAGTCTGGATAAGTTCGAACTGGACAAGTTTCAACTGGACAAGTCTGGAAAAGTTCGAACTGGACAAGTTTGGACAAGTTTGGACAAGTTCGAACTGGACAAGTCTGGAAAAGTTCGAACTGGACAAGTTTGGACAAATTTGAACTGAACAAGTTGGACAAGTTCAACCGAGAGTGTGAATGCACCCTTAACGTCAATTTGCGTTTTGGACAAATTTAACCAAAACAGCTTTTGTCAATTGTGAAAAATTGTAAAATAGTTTTAAAACTCGTTGCTTTACTATTATTATACATTTTATTTATTCAGCATTCTGTACTTTATACATAGATACAATTATATTTATTTTATATACATCACATCACCTATTTATTTGAAAAATATCTCATAAATCGTTACACATTTCTGGATAACAGTGCTGAAAAAAATAACTGTGCGGAAATAAAATTCTTCCTACAATTAAGATCGCATATTTTTATGCTCACATATATATTAACTTTTTTTTCTCTATCGCGGTGTAATAATAACAATAATACGATATTAATTATAATAAGTATACAAGTATTAGATTTCGAATTTCGCAGCTAAAATCCATATTACGTTGAAATTCGATTTCGTCTTTTTTAGCATCTATAAAATAAAACTCGGCTTAATAAATGCAAAGAGAATGGTAAAGAGACTGAGAAAATACTATAACAATAATCGCAGAAGTTGAGGACGTTCGACATTGTAACATAACCTCAAACAAAAATACACAACGAATTTCTTTTTTAAAATCAGGAATCAAAGTTCTTTTTATAAATCTGTGACAAAAATTCTTTTTGTATTAAACAAAAAGAATTTTTAATTATCAACTTTTCTTGAACGATAAACTAAATTCCGTTTTCAACAGAAATCTTTGTAAGTTTGAGGTTTGTAAATTTGAGGTTATGTTAACGTAATCGGTATGGAAAAACTGAGTTAATCTCACTCAAAAATAGCACAATCTTAGAGGATATTACACAAAATACAGTCGTTACAATAAATACAGACAATCATAATACCATTTCAACATTTTAACACTTTTGCGAAATATTTGTTAATCACACTTATTATCATAAATACTGCGTTCTTCGAACTCTTTCCTTAAGCATGTAAAATGTCGAAAAACAAAATTTTTCTTGTAAATGGAAAGTACAACGAATACTGCGACATTTCGCTACAGGCAGTGTCTATTTTAAAAAAAAAGTATTTTGCAAATAAAATTAAAAGAAATTAGTAAAATAAAGAAATGCCTGTTACAAAAAGGAATGTATCGTCGAAATTTTCTATTCTTCTGAAAGTAGAATTAATTTCTTTGTTACTTTATTTCAAACTGTTTTTGTTAAAATAATAAATATAAAAAAAATATTGTAAATGTGATTTACCCATTGATATAATTTCAAACTAGAATGCATTTTTAAAGCAAGTAAAACATACGTAAAAGAGGCGTAAAACTTACGTAAAAACTACGTGAAATTTACGTAAAGCTTACGTAAAGCACACGTAAAATTTACGTAAAGCTTACGTAAAACACACGTAAAATTTACGTAAAGCTTACGTAAAACACGTAAAATTTACGTAAAGCTTACGTAAAACACACGTAAAATTTACGTAAAACTTGCATAAAACAGCGTATAAGAAAGACAAAATGTACTTAAATAAAAAAAGATAAGTAGAAAGTTTGTTAATTAAAAATTGTATTAAAAAAGGAATCTTAAGAAAGCGTTTCAATATTTTGTATTAAATCAATTCAATATATTAAATAATCAATGTATTATATAATCAATTCAATTTCGTCTAAATCAGAGATATCGTAAACTGCGCATGCCTTTCGAAACATTTTTCATTGGTTGAAGCACTTTGGACAAAAATTATAAACTTGTCCAAAGCGCTTCTACCAATGAAAAATATTTCGAAAGGCATGCGCAGTTGTGTATGTTCTACTAAATGCGTATTTTCAGTTTGAGGTTAAATTGAAGAACACTCCCTTAATCTTCACAAAAATGCGTACATTTCTTCTAATAAATTCTTAGCAGTTTCTAATAAATACCACAAAAACATAATTAAATAATAACACAAATAAAAACAATAACTTTTAGATCCGAATTTACTGTTTCAAAAACTGCCGTTTTCTATTATAATAAAAATCGTCTGAAAATATAGTATGAGGTTATCTCAATGGGGCAGACAACCTTAATTCTTTGTTATAAAAACTATTGTTTTTATATATTTTATAAATAAATTTATTTTATAAATAAGAGTTATTTTATAAATAAAAAGAGTTATTTTGTAAATAAAAAAAGTCATTTTGTAAATAAAGAAAGTCATTTTATAAATAAAGAAAGTCATTTTATAAATAAAGAAAGTCATTTTATAAAGACAGTTATTTTGTAAATAAAGAAAGTAATTTTATAAATAGTTATTTGAAATAAATTTTGTTAACAAAAATTAAAATAAAAAATTCTACTCCTAAAAATTGACATTCAATAAGAAATTCATACTTTTCAGAAAAATGTAATTGAAAAATGTTTGCACAAGAGTTTTTTTCAAGATTGGTCGCATCGTTAAATTTTCAAAAGATTCCTAAATTTTTGTATAGGAAAGGATTAAATTTGAAAAATTGAAATTTCTTCAGTAATTACAATACTCATATCAGGCTGCATTTTTTCACGATCTCGTGAATAAGTACAATTGACTGTGTGGTAATACCTTGAGTGAAAAACGCAAAATACAAGCCTGTTTTTTAATTTCATAAAGGAAGGCACCTAATCACGTATTAGCTAGTATCTACAATTGCCTCACATAAATATATTATATATGCTTATTTCACTTTTAATTTTTATATATATATATTTATCTTTTTATACATATAATTCGTCTTTTGTCGACTTGTTTAGGATATTGTCTCATTTTTACACATCTCCTATTAATTCCTAGCAAATTCAATAAATTACAAAACACACATTTTTTATAGTTAAAAATCGACTCTTCGGAATTTCTGTTTCCATTTTACGTGAACTTTCTCGTTTTTACAATTACTGAAAAATAATTGCAATTTCAAGTAAAAATTACAAATTATTTCATTTTCTTTAATTCTCACTTAATTTTCATAAAATACATTTATCATGTAAATAAATAAATGAAAAAAAAATCAATTTAAAAAAAAATTGGTTGTCTATTTTGTTTAAACTTTTGTAAATCTTAAATGGGTCTTGTTGACCAGTATATATTTAAATAAATAAATATATAAATACAAATTTTCAAATTACGCAGAAAGATTAACTTTGTTAAATTTCACAAATTTTGTTAATAACTGTGCTTTATATAAAAAGAAAATTAAACTTCGATAGAAAAATTGCAATTTTAACAAAAAAAAAAAAAATTCAATGTACGTAGAAAATTTTTTACTATTTCTAAAAAATCTATCCAGTTTTCGTAAAAATATAGAAATTTCCATGAAAAATTTGCAATCTTTTTTTTAAAAAATACGACTTTAATGCAAAGTTTATTTTAAAAATTTTGTTTGTCGATAATTTTTTGTTTTATTTTTTTCATTTTTATTTTTACATATTATTTTTACATATAATTGGGCAAAAGCCCGAAATTTTCACTTTTTTAGCAAAATGTTCATTGTTTGTAAAAAAAAAAATCCGTGCAAAATGGAAACAAAAATAAAATATTCTGGACTAAGTTATAAGTTTCTAAATGAAACTTACGACCAGCAAATTTCAAATTCGCTTTACAGAGACAATATTTTTGCGCAATAAAATGCTTTTATAGACAATATAATATTTTTTCAGAGACAATAGAAAGTTGTTTTTACAGTCAATAGCAGGCCAACTTTATGGTGTTGTAAAATAAAAATACATTCGTCTAATACAAGGATCTTTGTAAGGATTTAAGGACTGATTCAGTCTTTTGTAATAAGGCAATTTTAGATAGATTACTTTCCCCTAATTTTTTCCTCTCTTTCGTTCTCTCTTTTGATTAAAATTAAAACAAAAAACGACCATTATATTGTCCATAAAATCTGACTATACTTTTAAATCGTTTTTTTTTATTTCCGAAAGCCTGTCATTTTCAAATACAATTGAAGGCGAATTCATTAAAAAAAATTCTTTGTAAAAAGATGGATAAAAAGTACTGTATTTTTTCAAGTCGAATTTTTGAAAAATAAAATAAAATTTATTCAAAATTCAATTATTGGATTTTCAATCCGAAAATGGAAAAATAACTCAATTTTGTGTAATTGAGACACAAAATTGTAAAAAAATAAATAATACTCACAAAATTTGAAAACAACAGTCTCTCGTGGTTTTTTATAAAATAGGAATTGTGAATGAAAGAAAATCCTTGGCTTGTAAAAACGAAGCTTTCATTGAATGAAAAAGACCTGAATAAAATACGTATTCTTTGTGTCTAAATATTTTCTACCTCGGTAAATAGTTAGTCTTTGAAATTACGTCTATTGGAAATTTGCGAATTTTGATCTGTACAAATGTAGTGAAAATGCTTTAGCTGCAAAAATAGATGCTTTTATAGATTCTCTTTTATTATTTTGGTATCAAGCTGCCAAGTTTTCTGGAACTTGGTTGTTCTTTATTTTTCTAGTTTAAAGAGAAAAATATAAGAACCATCGCCATTAGAAACGAGTCTTTCTCTTTAAATATAATAATAATTATTTTCTTTCTTATTAATAAGTTTCTTGAAAGGCGAGAGCTACCTTAACAATTATTGAATACTCTTGCTAAATTTCACGAAATAAATATTTTGCTTCCTATTTATTTATTTCGCAGTGCACCGTCTTCTTTATATATATATATTTATTTATTTATTTAAATATATATAAAATCACTCAATACTTTTGTTTATTTTCTAGCCAGCCATTCAAAAGTATACCTCGATTTCCTTAAAAGCTAACAATTGAAAAAGTCTAGTTACTAATAATACGCAGAGACACTGTACTTTCACAAAACTACCTTTCTGAGTCGCTAATTATAATTTTTTATACGTTCAGTGGGATTTCTGGCAATTTTGACATTTTTTTTTCTGACATTTTTCGCAGGACTTTCAATCTAGAGTTTCAAAATTTTAAGCCAAGTGTACAAAAAATATGTATAAAAAAAAACACGTGAATACTTTTGCAAACTTTTGGAAAATACATGTTTTTTAATTTTAAGCTCATCTAAAGGATTTCGTTAAAAACATTTAAAAACTTTGCTAGTAGATTTAAAATCTAGTAGCAACTTGCTAGTAGATTAATAATTTTTATGAATTGTGACAAATAAAGTACTTGAAAAATGAAAATAAATAGAAAAAAATACAAATATTTTTTCAATATTCGTTTTAGAAATAACAAACTAATTGTTAAAAAAATATAGACAAAAAAGACAAAATTGTTAATAAATTAGAATACCTGAAATTGATACAAATTTAAATTAGTTTAAATAAATTTAAATTGATTTTTAATTGTCTTGAATGTACAAATTCTTTAAATTTACAATAAAACAATTTAAAATAAAACAATTTAAAATAAAACAATTTAAAATAAAACAATTTACAATAAAACAATTTACAATAAATTAATTTTCAAATAAACGAAGAGATTTAAAAACTATTGCATATTTAGTTTCAAAGGGCATTTTGAAAATTTTATTCCATTGGCCTTCTTTAGATCATTTACACTAATAAAATATTCTATTTTAGTTTTACTATTTTCACTATTTGGTTTTACTTCTATGAATCATAAAAAAGAAACGAAATCCTTCAGTCTTCTTTAAAAACCATTTTTGTAAATCAAAGATGTAATATTTCTCTTTCTGCACTTAAAAAACAAAAATGTAACATTTGCATTCAAAAATAAAAAAATATAACATCTTTATTTCTACATTTGAAAAATAAAAATGTAGAGTTTAAATATTAAAAAATCAATGTAATTGATTAAAAGATTAAAAAAAATACAAGAGAGATAAAAAATAGAAAACAATGGAAATACAAAATTAATAAGTGCAATAATTTACGAAGGATGAAAAAAAGTTTAAAAAAAGTTAAAAAAAGAAAGTTAAAAATCACAATAATTAAGGACAAGGATAATCTCAAATTAAAAAGTGTTTTTTCACGCAAATGAAAATAGTTAAAAAAACCAAATTCATTGTTTCCTATTCAAGATACAATGATCCATTAAATTCTTCTAAAACTTAGGGAAGTTCGTTTCATTAACATAAACTTTAATTAACATAAACCATTAACAAACTGGAAAGTATTTTCTTCCATCAAATAAAAATGTAGATAAAATAATTTTCACAAAATTCCGAAAGATAGTCATCTATATTTAGCCAAAATTCTTGGTTAAATTATTATATAACAACGAATTTAATTCATAAAAATTTACTTTCTATGTCACTTCTATAAATTTTTTTATACAACCATTCACTTTTCAATGACAGTTTATCTTTTTTAAGAAAAAAATGTCATTCTTTCAAAATTTGTCTAAATTAACCTCTTCAAACTAATAAGTGTTATAACTTTTGAGTCGCCAAACCGATCTTCATAAATCAAAGACAAAAGTAATCTAAAACAACTCTTTTTGCTTCCTCATAGGGAAGCATTGTTTAATATTGTAGAAAAAAACTTGAGAAAATGTGATGTTATCTGTTGATATTTAATCATTTTCTCGTCAGAAAATGTCGTGTGATACCAGGCGTGGAAACAAGCAGACGATCTGTGTTCAGGGTGCGGAAGCTACGCGTAACTTCGAAACTTGCGACGTAACACACATTATCGACGTAAGTTACGTCAAAACGTCGTAAAACCAGGCAATTTACCTCCCATTTTCTACAAGATACATTTACACCTTCTGTTAAACTTGTCCAAACTACAAAACCTACAATAGATAAACAGAGACAGATACACAGTCTGTCTTTTTTTATCCAACGTGAATTTTTCTTTCTGGACAAGTTTAACAGAAGGTGTAAATGCAGCTTTAAAGTAGAGTTCTTTCAGATTACTTTTGTCATCGATTTGTTAAAAGATGGGTTTGAAGGCTCAAAAATTATAACAATCATTAATTAATTTCATTATTAATGAATAATAATGAATGAATAATAATGAATGAATAATAATGAATGAATAATAATGAATGAATAATAATTTTAATTAATCATTATTAATGAAATAAATAAATTAATTAATTTAGAGAAATTTTGAAAAAATGCCCACTCAATTTTCGGCAACCTTTTAATGGACATTTTTAACAAAAATGTTACTCAATTTTATCTCATTATTTCTATTTTCTAATTCGTGCGTCATTGAACGAGAAAGACAGACGAATAAAAATGAAAAGGTCTGTACGTTCAATAGAACAGAAAAAACGATTTGCACTTTTCTTTAAAATGTTGATTCATGTAAACAATTATTTCTATGAATGACTTTCAAGTATTCAGAACGAAGCAGACAATCATTGAAAGTGAGGTTATGCTTTTGAACGCCATATTGGATAACGTCACAACTTGAATTGCCTTATAGTGAGGAGGCAAAATATGGGAAACTTGAAATTCTAGGAACCTTAAAATCAAAAACGTTCTATAATTGTATTAATATTTGTGACCAGATTTCGCGATTAAAAGTCAAGTTAAAATGGCTTCATTTAATTCGAGATTTAATGCCATTTTTACAATAGGAGAAAGCTTTTTTTACAATAGGGGAATGCTTAAGTTAGGTTATGTCATGTTATCTTTTGTGTTTCGTCTACTATAATAAAATAGAGATCGACATTATGAAAACAATCCTTCCTCTATAAGGAAGCAAAAACAATGGAAGGTATAGAACAACTATTTTTATCTCCATTTCATTATAAATAGACGAAACATAATGTATAACATAACCTAAATAAGACCAAAGGTCTTTTATCAATAACGTATTTTTGCACGGCAATGAATTTACAGCCTTGCAAAACGACTGTTTCGAAATTTTATGAAATATTTACATTTTTATTTAATGGTAAAAACTATTTTCCACTTTAAATTTATCCCACCCTTCCAAAACTCAAGCTTTACTGCAATTTTCAAGATCCTGAATGGTTATCTAGGGTTTTACGGTAATTTTCAAGAACTTCAGGAAGAGAGATGCCATACGGCACCCCCATTTGCAACTGCGCATGTCCTTTATAACTTTTCTCATTGGTGGAAGCGGTTTGGACAAACGTTCTCGACAGGTCCACCAATGAGAAAAGTTATAAGAGACATGCGCAGTTACGAATATAGATACTGTCAGGCATCTCTGTACAGGAAACAAGAAAGATAAAGGTCCCCAGATTATTATTCAGGATCTTGGACATGGCCCTTTCTTAAACTCGAGTTTTTCTTTTCTAAAACTCAAGTATTCCTTTTCTAAAAATCGAGCATTTCCTCTCGAGCATTCCCTTTTTAAAACTCGAGCATTTCCTCTCGAGCATTCCCTTTCTAAAACTCGAGCATTTCCTCTCGAGCATTCCCTTTCTAAAATTCAAATTTTCCCTTTCTAAAACACGAACTTCTTGAACCACCCTAAAATTTCAACTTATTACATTTCCCTGCAGACAAAACTCCCACGTACCTGCGAACAACTTTATCCAGCTTCCCACTGACGTGCCCTCAAGTGAACGGATTGCTCCTTCTCTTCAAGGAGCCAAACCTCTTCTCAGGCTCCCTGATTACCTCGAAAGGTGCCACTGTCGATGCAGAGTGTCTCTCGTCATTCTCGTCACTCGGAAAGTCCTCAAAACTCATATTACTAACTCCAGCCGCGAACGCTGGACTCTTCTTCCCTTTTGGCGTCTTCTTATAAGCCGATCCTTTATTCTTGTGAGAAATCTTGGCCGGAAGGACGTTAATCCCATCACCCTGGTTCTCATTGATCAACTGGTACCTCGACTTGGCGTCCTTTGACTTATCCTTCTTGTGCTTCGGGGAGTCGTCCATGACTAGTGGCTCCGGAGACATTGGCGAGACAATATCCGAATTCATCTCCGGTCTCGAGACGCTATTCGTCGCTTGGATCGTGATCCTCGTCGCGTGCTCCGAGTAGTCAAACTGTCCGGATTTTGCCGAATGGCTCGACAACAGGACGTTGTCTATCAGCGTGTTGTCCATTGAAGAGTTTGTGCCGCACTTTTTGTTCGACGCGTTGTCAGAGGTGTTTCTGCCAGAAGTGTTTAGGATGGAAGTGTTTCTTCCAGAAGTGTTTAGGATGGACGTGTTCCTGCCAGAAGTGTTTAGGATTGACGTGTTTCTGCCAGAAGTGTTTACGATGGATGTGTTTCTGCCAGAAGTGTTTAGGATGGACGTGTTTCTGCCAGAAGTGTTTACGATGGACGTGTTTTTGCCACAAGTGTTTGCGATATTTTTGCCAGAAGTGTTTACGACAGAAGTGTTCACAAAGGAAGCATTTTTGCCCAAAGTGTGTTTGACCGAAGTGAGTGTGTTGACCGAGGTTGTGCTAACAGACGTCATCTTTGGAGGCGACTGCGAGAGCGATAGAGAAGTCGGTCGTTCCTGCATACTCACCTCGAAGGGAATCGATCTTGTTGTCAAATCCTCAAAAGGAATCGATCTTGTTGTCAACTCCTCAAAAGGAATCGATCTTGTTGCCAACTCCTCAAAAGGAATCGATCTTGTCGTTAACTCCTCAAAAGGAATCGATCCAAAAAGGTCCTTTGGCTCCTCAACGACCCCCGTCTTCACCGTCACAACTCCGAATTTCGAGGCCGACGTCACCGTTGAATTGCTTCTAAAATCCTTGTTGTACGAATTGCCATAGTCTGGAAAGAATTGCTGACTGCTAATCGGGATTGGATTCGACTTGTTCGAAACGGGAACTTGCTTCAAAGCAAAGGTTTGGTTCGTGGCAAATGTCTGGTTCGATACAAAGGTTTGGTTTGAAGATAGAGGCTGGTTCGATGCAAAGGTTTGGTTCGAAGACAGAGTCTGGTTCGGTGCAAAGTTTTGGTTTGAAGACAAAGGCTGATTCGTTGCAAAGGTTTGATTTAAACCAAGAGGACTTGGGGCAAAAGTTTGGTTTGAAACTAGAGCCTGATTTGCGATGAGACCCTGGTTTGAAACAAGAGAATTTGAGGCAAAATTTGTAGCAAGAGGTCGGTTCAAAGGGTAAGATTGATTCCCATAGGTTTGATTCGAGGCATATGATTGGTTTGAAGCATAAGATTGATTCGAGGCGTAAGATTGATTTAAAGCAGAAGACTGATTTAAAGCAGAAGCCTGATTTAAAGCAGAAGCCTGATTTAAAGCAGAAGCCTGATTCAAAGCAGAAGATTGATTTAAAGCAGAAACCTGATTTAAAACAGAAACCTGATTCAAAGCAGAAGCTTGATTCAAAGATCGGGTCTGTTCTGGAACAAAATCATGAGCGAACTCATTCTGATTACTAAACGGATTGGGTTTGCGTTCAAACTCGAATTCCCCCGAGAAGGGAGACGATCCAAACAGATCCTTATCTTCAACCACCTGGTCGCATCCAGAAAACATTTGCATCTCACAATTGTACTTAATTTTGAAATTGTCCGCCTCGTCGTCGATGTCCACGAGAGTTCTCGAAACAATAGGAGAGCTGGTAATCGGAGTGACAAGATTCGAATTATGCGGAGAATTAGCAATGCTCTTGCTCTCTCGACTACAACTGCTTTTCCTGGAACTGCTGGACCTCGGAAAGGGCGCGAGGGCAAAAACGTCTTCATCAATTTTCCAAACTCCGTTATTAAGAACCTTCTTCTGCGTCTCGTCCGAGGAACTATCATTCTTCAAGATAGATTTCACTCGGTACTGATGTCCAACAAAGGGATCTGCGTGGGTTTGTTCGGGTTTGGCTTCCGGGTCGAGTTCGTCGTCGAGAAGAAGAGGTTTTTCTCCGTACTGGTGGCCAACCACGGGGTCTGCTCCGATCGTTGGGAGTTGTTCCCGATGATGGCGTCGGTGTTTCCTGAGTCTGTGATCGTCCTCGTGGGTGGCAACGGATTCGCATTCCGCGTGGTAGGCGGAACTGCCGCAGGTTCTTACGCTCTCGGAGATGGTTTCGTCGATCTTGTCCCGCTCGTCTTCGTTGTCTCCGTTGCAGTCCTCGTCGTTCATGGCCTTGAGGTCCGAGGCGGAGCCGATCGAGTCGTCGGATTCGTATTCGACTGGGGCGCTATTTGCGTCCTGTTCCTTTTTTCTTCGGGTCAGCACTGTTTTCATTCTTCGTCTCTTTTTCTTGGTTCGTTCTGCAGTTCTTTGGACGATTTCTTTATCGCTGTCGCTCGACACTTCGTCAGCGTTAAAGGCGAGTTTTTCGTACTTTGAGCGATCCTCAATTGGCGCTTTTACAAATGGAGGAGATACGGGACTAGATTCTGCTATTAGGGACGCCTCGTCGTCGACTCCGGCACTTTCTGCTTCTGGACTCCACTGGGGGAAGATTTTCGTGCGTGGCTCCATCGGGCCTGAAAAAGAGATTGGGAGTTTCAACTTTCTGCACTGGGATTTTGATCTGGACGTTAAAAATGTCTTTTTCGAAGTTTTGAAAACTTTTTTTTAGCAATGAGTTGTGAAATTTGAAGGATTTTCACGTTGTGACAATTTGTACAAATTTATAAAGCTTTTGAATTTAGTTTGAAAAATTTTGAATTCAGGTTATGTTTGATGGCAGTTTTAGACATTTTTTTTATGTTTTAACTACACATAAAAGCTTTCTTTTTAATTATTTGCAATCAAAAAGAGTTTTTCTTGAACGTTTAGTATAAATATACCATCAAGAAAAATTGTCGGCAAAATGATTAAAAGGGAAGCATTAATTAAAACTGTCATTAAACAAAACGAGAGATACTTTCCGTATACACAACTGCGCATGCCTTTCGAAACATTTTTCATTGGTGGAAGCTCTTTGGACAAAAATTGTACTCTTGTCCAAAGAGCCAATGAAAAATGTTTCGAAAGTCATGCGCAGTTGTGCATACATGCGCACATCTACATAACCTATAATTCAAAATCTTCCATTTCTTTGGCCTTTGCAACGTGTCGCAAATATTATTTATTTTTTCACATATTTAACATGCAAATGGGATACAAAAATGACCATTTTTGTTATCAAACAATTGTAATATAAACAAGTGGAAAATTATGTTCATTTCATGTACCTTTTTTGTGTTTAATTACAAACGATAGAAAGAAATTTTGCTTTTAAAAACTAAACTTTATCTAAAACTTGTTCAAGAATAAACTTGAATAAACTAAACTTTATCCAAAACTTGTTCAAGAATAAACTTGAATAAACTAAACTTTAACTTGTTCAAGAATTATTAGATACTAAAAAATTAGAGAATGAAAAACAATTGAAAAGTTCAATAAAATATTAAATAAAAAGAAAATGCAAATAACAAATGAAATAAAAGAATGTTTAAGAAAAACAGGCAGAGATTTTTTTTAGATATCCAATTGAATAAAAATTGTTTATTTTCAATTAAAAAAAAAGAAGTAACAAAAGGTATCTACCACTCTGAGTTAGTGTATGAAATGCTCGAAAACAGTGAAAGTGGAAAGAAAACGTTGATAGCGTCATGTACTTACCTAAATAGAATAATAATAGAATCAAGTGCAATAAAATTTCACTTTCATTCATAGAAATGAGTGCTCAAATAAGAAGACAAATTCTCTGTTGCACTAATCGACCCATTGCCAGTTTTAAAGAAATTGTAAAATAAAATTCTAAATTAAAAGAATGTTTGCAGTCAGATAGAAAATAACAACACAATTTAAGCCTAGAGGACAGGAGGTGTCTGATTAGGTCTGTTGCAGTTTCGGTGTAATGTGAAAAAAAAAGAAGCGCAATCTAGATTTCGACAATATTTTTCTTGAAAATAGAACAATGGAAAAAAATCACTCAGGCAACTCACAATTTAATGGCCAATTTCGTTTAATCTAATTCTTACAAAAGCTAGTGTTAGTACCGCCACCACCTAGTCTGGAACAGTCCTAATCAGATTTTGGAGGATTAAGGATCTTCATTAAAACGCAGTAATCCCTTTAAAATCAACCAAAATCTTTTCTCTAGTTTTTTATTATTATTATTATTGTTATTGTAAATTTGTCGCACAATTTTATTCTAAAATTCGGGTTTTTGGCAATTTATAGATCGTGAATATAAAATGTCACAAAAGGCAAAGAAGAAATAAAACAAAACAAAGCAAAGTACCAAAAAATAAAAAAACAAGAAATAACAAAAAAAATTAAAATTAAAAATTAAAATTATAACAAAAATAACAAAATAAAACTACAAAACAAAATTTTAAGTTACAAGTATATAAAATAAACAAAAATATAAAAAGAAACTAAAAACACTAAACAGTGTGGAAACTAGAAACGAAAAGACACAAAAGAACAAACCGTCAAAGATCAAACAATTAAAAAAATCGAGAAATTAATCTGAAAATCAGTTTTAAAGTACTCAGTCTAATTAATGTTAATGATAAATAAATTGAAATCAAAATTGTTATAAAAAAAATAAAAAAAATATACATATATCAAATAAACATTTAAAACGCGTAAAATTTTAAAAAAAGAAATAAATAAAAAAATTTAAATCCTATAAAATGTCTAAAAAAGTCTACAAAAGAAAACGGAAGCTGAATTTAAAAAATCAAGTTTAAAAATTCATCTAAATGTGAATAAAAGATTGGTACAAAAAATTTGTCTTTGTACAAAAAAAAAGTCTAAAGAACATTTGTTCTTTAGACTTTTTTTTGCATTAAATTTCAGAAAATGAGGTTCAGAAAATAAATGTATAAAAAACAGAGATCCAAAAAATGAAAATATTAAAAGTGAGGTTTCAATTAAAGTGAAATAAATAAATAAATAAAAGTGAAATTCAATTGATACAAGTTCAAATGAATTTTTAAAAAATGAGATAAAAAATAAGATTTTTTTAGGTATCCGATATTTTGAAAATTGAGGGCCAAGAAATGGAATTTTTAAAAATTATACAAAAAATAAGAACTAAATAAAAAAAATTCTTTTACGAAGAAACGTAACTACGAGAACTATGTATTATAATAAAAAAGAAATAAAAAATAAAAAGAAAATTAACACTGATATAAAAAATGTAAAAAAATACAAAGTTAACAATTAAAAAAAAATAGTTTGCAAATTATTGTAATTAAAAAAAAATCAAATTGCTTTCAAATTTATAAACTTATAAATAAATAGGAACATTTTTGTAAACAGAATACAAAAAATACATAATCCAAAAAAATGAGAAAAAAAGAACAAATAAAAATCGATTTTTAAACATGAAAAAATCTTTAAAAGAGAAACAAAATTCGCAAAGTTAAAAAAAATTATAAAAGTAATAATGAAAATGAGAATAATGATAAAACAGTAAATGTAGCATCGAGAAATAAATAAATTCTAAGAATAATAATAATAATAATAATAAAAATAATAATAATAATAAAAATAATGATAATAATAATAATAATAATAATAAAAATAATGATAATAATAATAATAATAATAAAAAAATCAAAACGAAAATACTAAAATAACAAAAGTAAAAAAAAAACGGAAAAATTAAAACTAAAAAAATTAAAAATGAAGTAAAGACTGAAGTGAAATAAATAAAAGCAATAATAAAAAGAAGCAAATAAGAGTACAAAAAAGAAAAAATACTAAATCGAGATACACTGATAAAATAAAAAAAACTACTTTGGTTTAAAAGCAAAACAAAAATAGAATTTAAATAAATTGAACAATAATTAAAATTTAATTAACCCGGAAATAGAACTGAAAATTTAAGCAAAATTGAATCCAAGAGAGAAATAGAAAGAGAACTAAATGAAAAAAAGTCACAAAAGGTTTTTCGAAACAATTTTTGAACCATCAAAAATCAAAATAAGTTATTCAAAATATTTTTCGAACCATAAAAAAATGAGTTTTTAAAAGCAATTTTTTTTAGTTTAAAAATGTATAAAATGACTTTTTAATAACAGTCTTTTGAATTTAAAAAATGTATAAAATGACTTTTTAATAACAGTCTTTTGAATTTAAAAAATGTATAAAATGACTTTTTAATAACATGTTTTGATTTATAAAAAATGATTTCTTTAATAACATGTTTCTATCTTTTAAAAACATTTCTTGAACCATAAAAAAAAATTCTTTTAAACATTTTTTGAACCGTACAAAAAGTTCTCTAAAACATCTTTTGATCCATAAAAAATGATTTTTTTAAAAACACTTTTTGAACCACAAGAGAAGTGCTTTTAAACATTCTTTAAGCAGCAAAAAAAGATGTTTAAAACATTTTTTGAACCACAAAAATTCTTTAAATCATTTTTCGAACCATCAAAAGTGAAAATAATATTTGTTCTTCGGACAAAAAGAAAACAAAAAACAAATAAAAATGAAAAAATGCTTCTTCTTTGAACAAATAACAATAAAATCTCCAGAATATTTTTCGATAAAAAAAAACTTCTTTTACAAAGAGAAAAAATTTTCAAAAATTTATTGACCAAAAGGATAGTTTTTGTTTCCTCAAGAGGAAGTTTTCAAAACTGTTTTTCAGACAATAGGAAACATAGTTTTTAAAATAAAAAAAATAAAAATAAAAAAATAAATAAATAAAAAAATAAATAAATAAAAAACATTATTTTTTAAACAATAAACAAAATTTGTCAACATACACTTGTTTAAAACAAAATAATAATAAAAATAATTAAACAAACAAAAAGTGTTTAAAACGTGATTTTCGCCAGGATTTCTGCGTCCAAAAATGCCCATGATCAGAAAAAACAAGACTTTTTATGCTAATATAGATATTTATTGCTGTAACATTATTTATTATACACAGCAATGTAGGAAAAATTCAACCCATCGCATTGCTCGTAATATTCTGTAAAACAACTTTCTCTGTGAATGCTCTTTCTCTTATTTACTTAATTTTCTTTTGTCTTTTTCTTTTTTTTCTTTTAAAAAAAAAAAATATTTTACACAGCAATTTAAAGAAGAAATAAGCATGCTCGTCCACTGGTTTTTAAAGACTCTATAAAGCTGATCGCATTAGTATTTTTCATTAGTTTTCGGAAACAAATATATTGTTATTTATAATTAATAATTATAGACATCGGAGGTTGGAAGCAATGCGGGACGAGGACAAAAATTCACTCTTTTTCTTTGCAGATAATTAAATTGTCTTTTAAAAGCCTCCCAAACTCATTAGGGTGTTCCAGACAGTGGACAGATGATTGTTACTATTTTTAATTAATTTTTAGTATCGCTCGTTTTGGCAAGGAACTTTCCTCTGTACAATTCGTTGACTTTTACTTACTTTTAAAGTCATCGAAGACATCTTAGAGAGGTGATTATTATTTTTTTTTCTTTTTTCTTTTGGATTATTATTAGGGTGCCAATTAACATTAGTGCCATTTTAATTAAATATTTACAAAGTTATGTGAACAAGCAAACAAGCCAACATTCTCTCCCAATCACATCTTCAAAATTGATTTCAGTTTATCGAGATTTTTCTATTTTTCATTTTCATTTCAGGTTTGATTTGAAACTGCGAGGAAAATGATTATCTTGTTCATTGAAAGACAAATAAATAATAATTAAATTAAACGATACGTTTAAATTAACGTTTTGCGATAAATTGGCGCAAAACAAAATAAAAAAAGCAAAATAAAATAAAACAAAGTAAAAAAAAAACAAAATAAAACAGAACAAAGTAAAAAAAAAATAAAATAAAATAGAACAAAGTAAAAAAAAAACAAAATAAAATTAAACAAAATAATTTATTTATTTGAAGAGAGAGAATTTACAAAATTTCGTTTAATTTCTTTTCTTCCGTTGAAATACATTTTGATGGATTCTATAACAAAACTGTACAATCCAAATTCAAAATTAAAATACGAAATATCCAAAATTTTGTGCGCTGAATTTGATGTTCTGTATTATTTAATAATTTTGGCTTTTTGGTATATTTTAAAAAAAAAAACAAATATTCGCCAATTTTATTCTATGTCAAAAAAATGCCAAATTTTTAGCTCACAGTTAAATAAACTTTCTTTCTTGAATATTTGTACCAAAAAGTGAAAAATAAAAAAATATAAAATAAAAACAAAAGAAACGAAAATAAGCGACAAGTTTTAAATTCGAAAAAGTGAATTAAAAAAAATGCAACATTTCCAAAAATCAATTTATTTAATTTCTAAATTCTCAAAACAAAAATAAAAAAAATTAACAACAAATAAATAAAATTGTAAGAAAAGTAAGAACAAAAAAAGTAAAAGCAAAAATAAAGTAAAAATGAAATAAAAACAAAAAGAAGCAAGACGTTTTAAATTCGAAAAAAGTGAGTTACAAAAAATGTAACATTTCCAAAAAATTAACGTAAATTATTTAATTTTTGAAGTCTTAAAATAAAAATAAATAAAACAATGCAAAATGTGGAAGCAAAAACAATCATTTTCCTCTTGAAAAGATCAATTAAACCTCACTCAGAAAAAGTGTAAATATGCGATAAAAAAAGTTCGATATGAAAAATGTAAAACAGTATTTTGAGATCAAAACATTACGAAATTCACAGTAGAACGTTTTTACAATGCAAATGTATGTTCAAAAAAGCAAAATTCATATATAAAAGATTTAGAAATACAAACGTAAACAATAGATTTAAATGAATATACAATATTTACAATAAAGAAAAAAAATATAAAATACAAATTCTACATTAAATTCATTTTTTTCAATTTTGTTAACAATAATTTCATTGAAATAACATTTATACGTAAAGGGTTAAAATTCTTTTTTGAAATGAAAAGAAACGAAAAAAAGAACCAAAAAACGATTAAACAAATTTTTTTTAAAAACAAAAGAATGATTGAAAAAATGAGAAATAATTGATAAACTGATTAAAAACAGGTAAATAATTGAAAAGTTGACAAATAATTTTGAAAAATGAAAAATAATTGAAAAATGAAAAATAATTGAAAAATGGAAAATAATTGAAAAATGAAAAATAATTGAAACATGAAAAATAATTGAAAAATGAAAAATAATTGAGAAATGAAAAAATTGTAACATAAAATAATTGAAAAGTTTAGAAATAATTAAAGACCCGTTAAGATAGACAAAAAGTAATTGAAAAGGGGAAATAATTGAAAATGATAAATGATTAAAAAATACGGAAATAATTGAGCTGGTAATATAAATGAAAATGATAAATAATTTAGAAATAGGGAAATAATTGAAAATGGAAATAATAATTGAAAGGCGAAAAAATAATTGAAAAATAAAGAAACTTAAAAAAACGATTTTAAAATTTTTTTTTAAAACAAAATATAAAAAAGAGAACGAGGGATTAAAAATAATTGAAAAAACACGGAAATAATTGAAAAGACGAAGAGAAACTGGTCATTTTTTGAAAATTAATTTAAAAATTTTTTATTTTATTTTATTTTTATTTTAGTTACAATATACGGGTATTAAAAAACCCATTTTAAAATTAACAAAAGAACAAAACAAGAGGAAAAAATCATTTGAAAAATTATCATAAATAATTGAAAAATAGGGGAAATAATGGAAAAAACAAAGAAGAAATGAAAAATTGAAAAATATTTGAAGAAGCTTAGAAATAAATAAAAAAAAACGGGAAAATAATTCAAAAATAGGGAAATGATTGTAAAATCAAGGATTTTTTTTTAAATTAACAAATGAACCGAAAAAAAGAAAAATAAGGAACAATGTGACAGAAATAATTTAAAAAATCCGGGAATAATTGAAAAGACAAAGAAAAATTTAAAAATTAACGCAAGAATAAAACAAAAAAAAAGTAGAGAAATAATTGAAAAAATAGATAAATAATTGAATATTTGAAAAATACAGAAATTCGAAAAACAATTCGAAAAACAAAAAAAAATCGATTCGAAAAACAAAAAAAAAATCAATTCGAAAAACAGAAATATTTGAAAAATGTATAAATAATAGAATGGACTAAGGAAAAATTAAATAATTGTCAAACGAAGAAAACAAGAGGAAAAATATAACAAATGAACATAATTGAAGAAAAACAGGTAAATAATTGAAAAAATTTAAAAAATTAGTAAAAATTAAAAAATTTACCAAAGAACAAAACGTGAAAAAGACAAATGAACATAAATAATTGAAAAAACAGGGAAATAATTGAAAAGACAAACAATTTAAAATGAACAAAATCGAAAGAAAAGAATGAGAAGAAAAAACAGAAATAATTGAAAAATAGAAAAATAATTGAAAAGACAAACAATTTAAAATGAACAAAATCGAAAGAAAAGAATGAGAAAAAAAACAATAATTGAAAAATAGAAAAATAATTGAAAAATAGAAAAATAATTGAAAAGACAAACAAGTTAAAAATTAACAAAAGAGCAAAACAAGAAAAAAAAGAGAACAAAAGAACAAAACAGAACACAGAAAAAATGAAGAAAAGAACAAAAAAGGAAAAATAAAAAAAAAACCAAAAAAAGAGAAAACAAATTTCTAAAAAACATTTAAAAAATGAGAAACCGAAAAAGGAAAAAAACACGAAAAAATGTGAAGAAGAAAAATTCCACTGTGAAATGAAAATTTTCAATAAATACAAGATTACAAGAAATAAACGAGATTAGAAATAGAAATTCTCGTAAATTCAAATCAGCCATTATAAGTCACCATGCACATCACATTTGAGGAAAAAGGTAGTTATTTTCATGAAAAATAGATTCAATTCTCCGGAGGTCATGCTGATACATCCACAATTAATTATGAAAGAAGATCACATTATAATAAGAGTAGTTCTACTCAAGGACAGTAGATTTACACGAAAAATGTAGATTTTTATTTCGCCGAAGCTGGAAGGCAGATAACCAGCTGTCGCGATTCATCTTCATTTTATTTTTTTTATATTATTAAATATTTATAATATACATATATATAAATAGTCACATCTGTGCATTTAAATTTGATTCAAAAAGGTCTTTCAAATCAAAAATTGATAGAATAATTTGTATAATTTAAGGACAAATTTTATTTTCTAACTACCGTTGATTCAATAAATGAAATGAAATGAAATAACTTCGTTTTTTTTTTTTAAAGATTATTATTTTTTATTTTATTATTTTTTCTCATTATTGATGAGAATGTAAAAATAATAATAATAAACAATTCGTAAAAATTGATATATTTTTTACTACCTATTTTAATAACTATCATTATTTTTCATTACCATCTGCATTTTCAGTTAATGCAAAAAATCCGTACTTTCGATAAAGCACAGAAAAAGAACTCTGTACCATAATTGCCCCAAACTGAAGAAAGTGATTGCAAAATTAATTCCAAAATAATTCCAAATTGCAAAATTATTTCCAAATTGCAAAATTAGTTCCAAATTGCAAAATTAATTCCAAATGACAAAATTAAATCTATCGAAAAACAAAAATTATTATTTAAACAAAATGAAAACGAAACAACATTTTAGATTAAAAATTGAGCAGAAAATATAAAAGTTTCGATTTCGAAGAACTTATTTATTCGATAAGAAATTCGTTGGATAAGAATTTTATATCGTGTCAAAATTTATCAATTTTGTTTTAATCTGTCAATTTTGCTTTGATGTATCAATTTTGTATTAATCTGTCAATTTTGCTTTGATGTATCAATTTTGTATTAATCTGTCAATTTTGCTTTGATGTATCAATTTTGCATTAATCTATCAATTTTCGTTTAAACGCGTTTAATATTTTAATCAGAGAAAAGTGTGCAAGAGAGTCTTTTGAAAATATTGTGCTTGAAGAAAGAAAGCTTTGCGAAAAATGTAGAAATCGAGCTGGCCCGATCGAGTTATCGGCATTTGTGCTTTCAGCGAAATCAAGTCTCGAAAAGCTGAGCTTAGATTGCATTTCTTTCGCAGTAACATATTTTATACATTTTAAGCTATTATTAATTAATTAATTAATATATATACACTAAACGAGCGAGCGGAATTCAATTCTCTTCGCTTAAAAATATAAATCAATAATTCCACAATTACATCATGTTAATTAATTAATTAATCGATCAATCAATCAATCAATCGATCGATGAATCAATAAATCAATCAATCGATCCATGAATCAATAAATCAATCAATCGATCGATGAATCAATAAATAAATAAATCAATCAATCAATCGATCGATGAATCAATAAATCAACCAATTAATTATATATATAGTATCTCACATTACATCTAAACGCACCACACCTTCCGTTAAATTCCTCATTAATCAGCAAACAATTCCATTTTTCCAATCAAACTTTATTTACAATAAACTGACCTTTTTCTAGAATTAGAAAATTCTCTCATCGTCGATAAATCTTTCGGATTACATTAAACTATAATTACAACTGCAATTGTTATTTTTACTATTATTGGATTTCAAATTCGATGTTCAGACGTGATTATATCACATCTTTCTACAAAAGTGTGGAAACTTAGATATTTTTTATGGAAAAGAATTTCTCTATGGGATGATTGAGCGTAATAATAACTGAGCAAAAAATTTAATCACAGAAATATCCTTCAAAACTCCCTTATTAATTGCTTTGTAAACTAGTCTATTTTGTTCGTCTAATAAAAAATATCTTGGTGTTTAGTCTTAAAGGTAAAATTTCTTAGTTTTATCTCAAAATGTCGACTCTTTGCTTCTCATTCGAATAAATTTCAAACCTTTTATACTCAATTTTAGATCAATCTTCATTAGCCAAATTGCAAATCAAATAACGCCCAACAAATAAAATCGAAAATTCATCAAATTACATTCACCAAATTCATTAAATTAATTAAATTCACTAAATTAAATTACTTCATTAAATTCATTAATCAAATTCATTAATCAAATTACACTTCATTAAATTTATTAAATTCATAATTATCAAATTGATCAAATTGAAAATAAAAAAATATTTTTTAGTTTGAAATTCAAAGTAATTTGATTTAATTTTTACATAAAATCTGAACGTTTTACTAAAAAAAAGTAAATGTAAGTCTCCAAGAAAAACTTTCATTTTTTAATTATGCATTTTAACTTTAATTTTTACAATTTTGTTCCCCTCTAAAATAATCACTAAATATTCTATATGTCTTACGATTATGTTGATATTTTTAATTAATATCTAATTTTGTTCGTATTTCTAAACAAGAATTGCCTCAACGTTTCAAAAATCACGAAATATTGAAAATTTTGATTTCACTCGATTATTTCCCACCAAAAATAAATCTGTGTCTATTTTGAAGAAAATAAATGAAGCCGACACTTTGAAATGTCCATTTCCGCAGAAAACAAGAAGCGTTTAAATTAAAGCAACATTTTTCAAAAATAAAGGAAACAATTTAGAAATAATGGAAAAATTTAAAAAGAAACAATTTAAGAAACAATTTTAGAAACAATCTTAGAAACAATTTAAGAAACAATTTTAGAAACAAATTAAGAAACAATTTAAACAAAGCTTCCTCTATAATGAAGCAAAATTAAGCAAATTTAAAATTAAAAGAAAAAAAAAAAATTTTCACCAAAAATTGAAATCTAGGGAAAAGAAAATAATTTCCGATTATTCTAAATCTAGAAAATCACGTTAATTACGTTAAATAGACGTAAAATATTTGTAACCATTTACAGTGACAATATTCTAAAGACTAGCGTCACGAAATTTTAATTAATAAAGAACAAAATTATGCAAAATTTCGTATGAAATTCTTCGTCAATTAACAATATTATCTTTGGTTAATTTTTCAATAAAGAGAAAAAAAACGAAAAAGGACACATTAAAAATTGTGATTGTACGTAATTTTTTTTTCTTCAGCGATAAAAAAATCGGTAGCAATACTTTTTTTTTTACAAAAAATGCATTGCTTCCTTTTGGAAACTTCATTGTTTCGAAGCTTTTTTCATCACCAACAAAAAATCGAACTTGTCGAACATTAAGAATCCTGAGATTATTTTTTAAACAGTGGAACGATTGAAGCTTTCATTCTTTAAAAAAATCCACTGTTTAGAATAAGACTTTCAATTTTTATTCCCGCAACGAGTGTGGCATTCCGTATTATTTTTGCGCTTCTTAAAAATCTGTCAAATCTTTAATTACTTAAATAGGGAAATGCCTCTGGTCCTTTCTTTTTCTTTTTAAATTCTTTGAAAAATCTTTTAATGAAAAAATGTATGAGAAATTCTTGCTAATTAAGGGACTAGATTGTGAGTTTTTTGTTTTTTTTGTTTGTTTGTTTTTAAGCCTAAGATTATCCGAATTGCTTGTAAAGCGACGAAAGTTATTTTAATAATTAGTCGTACCCTGATTAAGTCTCGAGAAATTCTTACAAATGACTATTGTAGCGTTTAGCAACTCAAAGAAAAAAGAGAGAAGAGTATTTAATGTAGTAGAGAGTGAAATAAAAATCTCATGCATTACCTCCAGCGATTGCGGTTGCCTTTGATCCCAGTTTATTCTTTTTGCTTGCTAAAAAATAAAGAAAACCGAATCATTAATACTAAAAATTAAAGAATGTACAAACATTACAAAAAAATGTAAAATATTACTCAAACATTCAAAAAAATGCACTCTTATTGATGAGAATGTAAAAGAAATAAAAAATATAAATAAAAAATATAAAAAAAACAATGCTTCCCTATGAGGAAGCAATATAAAAAATAAATAAAAAATATAAAACAATAAATAAAAAATATAAAAAATAAATAAAAAATAACAATGCTTCCCTATGAGGAAGCAATATAAAAAATGAATAAAAAATATAAAAAATAAATAAAAAATAAATAAAAAATATAAAAATATTTTAAAACAATATGTATTTATTTATTTACAAATAAAAGAATTATTCCCAAGTCATAATTTGAGTTCATTTTATGCACACGTTGCTTCCTTATAGAGAATTTACGAAATGTTGAAATGTGTGAAATGTGAAATGTACAAGAAGGATTTTTTGAAATTAACAAATAAACCAAACAAAAAGAAAAAAGAGAACAAAGAGACAAATAATTGAAAAGCGGTGCGTTAATTGAAAAAAACAAAGAAAAAATTGAAAATTGACACAAGAATAAAACAAAAGGAAATAAAAAGAGAATCAAGGATCACAGTCGTTTTTTCGTTCAATTTTAGGTGCAGAAGGGGATTTTTTATTTTAAAAAAGGGGATTTTCTTCCATAAAAAGGGGATTTTGGAAAGAAGAAAAAAGGATAACATTGTAATATTTAAGAACTTAAAGAACGTAATAAGTAAATGATTTTTCCATTGGAAAAATAGACAAATTTTCATGATATTTTGTGTGTGTGTGTGTGTGTGTGGACGTTAAAAAATGAATTTTTCAATATTTTGCAAGAATTTGAATTACTTTTGAAAAAATGAAAGTTTTTTGAATTAATGCTCTTAGACTTATTGCAAAAATAATTTTATATGGAATTTAAATTACTGAAGACAATTATTTTCAATATTAAAACCATTTTAAGTATTTTTAAGTATTTCTAAATATTTTGAAGAATTTTTAAATATTTTGAAGTATTTTGAAGAAGGTCTGAAGTATATCAAAGTAGTTTAAAGTATTTTGGAATATTTTAAAAACATTTTAAGTATTTTTAGGTATTTTTATGTATTTTCAAACATTTTGAAGTATTTTGAAGAAGTCAGAAGTATTTTAGAGTAGTTTTAAGTATTTTTGAATACTTAAAAGTGATTTAAAGTATTTTTAAACAGTCTAAAGTAGTTCAAAGTAGTTTTAAGTATTTTAAAGTATTTTTAATTATTTCGAAGTATTTTGAAGCAGACTGAAGTATTTCAAAGCAATTTTAAGTATTTCGAAATGTATTAAAGATATTTTAAAGTATTTTAAAGTATTTTTAAGTATTTTCAAATGTTTTTAAATATTTTAAAATATTCTGAAGTAGTCTGAAGTATTTTAGAGCAGTTTTAAGTAATTAAAAATATTTTAAAGTAATTTTAAGTATTTTTAAGCAGTTTGAAGTATTTTAAAGCAGTTTTAAGTATTTTGAAATATTTTAAAGTATTTTCAAGTATTTATAAATATTTTTAAGTATTTTAAAGTAATTAAAATAAGTACTTACTTATTTCTTAAATGTCTTTAAAAAATAATTACTTACTTATTTTTTAAATGTCTTTTAAATATTTTTAAATCTTGTTATATCTTATTTAATACTTAAAATACTAATACTTTTAAAATATTTGAACTGTTTTCAAGTGTCTTTAAATATTTTGAAGT
>WNHD01000552.1:0-30310 GCA_011057455.1 Ganaspis sp. Gsp50
CAAATAGTTAAAAGGGAAGCATTAATTAAGTTAAAACTGTCAGCAAATATAACCTAATTTCAAATGCTTGTAAGGTCCCTTTCTTCAGATCGCGTCACAAATTTAAAAATAATTACTTTTTTTTAAACATTTGTATATTTGGTATTTTATTTTGGATATTTATAAATTTAAAAATCATTACTTTTTTTAAACATTTGTATATTTGGTATTTTAACATCTATATATATTTGATGTTTGAACGTTTATACATTTGATGTTTGAACGTTTATACATTTGATGTTTGAACGTTTATGCATTTGATGTTTGAACGTTTATGCATTTGATGTTTGAACGTTTATGCATTTGATGTTTGAACGTTTATACATTTGATGTTTAAACAGTTATACATTTATGATACTGAAGTTTGCAACGTTTTCTTTCTTTTACGAAAAACTAAAGCACATTTTTTTTTAGTTAATCATTATTCTAATATTTATTTAGCAACTTTGTAAAAAGATGAAACAAAACAGAATCTTTGGAAGTTGTAAATAAATATTTAAAAAATTTAATAATACCAAAAATTTGTTTTTCCATTTTCTGTAAACGAAAAAAAAAAGTTGCAAACTTCAGTGGCATATACATTTGATGTTTAAAAAGTGAAATTTAATGTTTAAAAATTGAAATTTAATGTTTAAAAATTGACCTTTGATTGTGTTAGATATCTTGTTTGGATATTGGTTGTAATTGATAATTGTAATTGTAATAATTGTAATTGAAATTAGTTTCGATACTCGGATATTAAATTGAAGGGTTTTGATTTGGATGTACGAGTTTTCTGACCTTCCATAAAGTTGATCTTTCTTGGACCGGAAATCTCGTGTGCTATGTTGTTTAAAAACCGAATCGTGAGTCATTGTCGAGGGCTGGTGTGTCTGGTTGCAGAATATAGATGGGATAATGATGGCTCGTCAGTATGACGGTAACAAACACAATGAGTACTATCGACCAATACCTGTTCACGCTTCAACAAATCGTCGGATGCCAGCTGCTAAACCCTATCCTAATGCCAATTCAACGGACGTGCAGTCAGCACCAAGGTATGACGGGGAATACGATTACAAGACAACCCACTATCCATCGTATCCACCGAATTATCCATACGACGACAAATTCAAGTACGACGCTCAGCACTACAACTACGAAAAGCCTGCTTATCAGCCCTACGAAAACAGCGCTTACGACGCCAGAAATTACATGGCCCCTCAGCCAGCAGTTCAGCCCGCTCCAACTTATCCAGCAGAAGCCGAATATCCAAGGTATCCTGGTTACGAAGAACGTCCTCCCGCTTATCCAGTTATGGAGAATCAAGATTATGGCGACAAAATGAAGTACAATTATGGATACGAGAGACCTTATGAGACTGACGAAAGGTATATAGCCACTGATGGAAGATATCCCGTTGATAATAGGTATCCAGATACCAGGAATATCGACACCCGTCCACTAGATGCTAGGGAAGCTGACGCACGATTTTCCAATGAAAATCGTGACGAGAGAAGATATCCTGAAACGAGGGAAGGAGATGCTAGGTATCCAGTTGAAAATAGGGAAGCTGATGGTAGATATCCTGCTGATGGAAGAGAAGTTGATGGACGATTTCCTAAAGACAATTACTACGACAGATACTACAAACAGCGACCTGCGAGGGATGCGTATCCTTCCGAAACAGCGAGATATTGATGAGTGGAAATAATGATAAATTGTCGATCAACGGGAATCTTTATGAAATATTAGGTTTTAGTTCACAAAAGAAATTTAGTTTAGTTTTTCTGGATAAAAGGATTGTTTACAAATTAAATTTGGTTCAATTTTTCTGGATAAGAGGATAGTTTAGAAATTAAATTTGATTTAATTTTTCTGGATAAAAGGATAGTTTAGAAATTAAATTTGGTTCAACTTTTCTGGATAAAAGGATAGTTTACAAACGAAATTTGGTTCAATTTTTCTGGATAAAAAAATAGATGGACCAATTTTTGGGAAATCAAATTTTGATAGAAGGATTAAAGTGGATTAAGGGGATTGTAATATAACCAAAAACTAAGAAAACGGTTTTTAACAGATAGAAAATCAAAATTAATTTTAAGCAATTTTGGAGGATCTGGTTATATCCTTTTTTTCTTTTGGAAAAATGTGTTGAATTGTTTCTTAAGCTTTTCGTTAATTTTTTCAACATTTTGCCTTTTTGTTTCCTTACAGAGGAAGCTTTGTTTCTATCAGCTCAAATATATAGTAGTCATCCAATTTTTAAAAATATGGGTTTTGCAATAATAAACTTTGCAAAAATTACAATTAAAGAGATGAATAAAATATGATTGATGAATGATTGATGAATAAAATAAGCCTCCATTTTTGAAAATTGGATGAAAATTTCAACATTTATCTGAGCTAATAGAAACAAAGCTTCCTCTGTGAGGAAGGAAAAGGGCAAAATGTTGAAAAAATAATGGTATGCAAAAGATTTTTGTTCAACATACTTTTTTGAAAAAAAGAGTGTAACTTGATCTTCCAAAAATGTTTAAAATTAATGTTGATTGCATTTTTTTATGTTAAAAACTATTTCCTTAGTTTGAGGTTATATTACATTTACCACCTCCCTTAACAAATAAAATTTAAATGAAAATAATGAATTTAAATGAAAATAATGAATTTAAATGAATAATGGAAAAATTGTGAATACACTGACTTTTTATTCTTTATAGCCATTTTGTCCGATACGTCTTTCTCTATTTTTTGATTTAAAAAATAGAAAAAGCAAATCAAGATGGTTACGAAAAGTTAGTTGTTTTGATGAATTCTTTTTCTTGAAGCATTAAAATTCTTTACAATTGGCTTAATATAAAAATCATCGTTTTTATTATTAAAAAATTATGCTTCTTTAAAAATTACTAGATTATGCGTCTTTAAAAATTCCTAAATTATGCTTCTTTAAAAATTCCTAAATTATGCTTCTTTAAAAAATCCTAAATTATGCTTCTTTAAAAATTACTAAATTATACTTTTTTAAAAATTACCAAATTATTAGTTTTCTTTAAATAATTTTGTAAGTTGGAATCATGACTTCAAAATTGTATTATTCAAAATATTTTGAAATTTAAGCATTCCTTTTAAAAATAAATATTCGAAAATTAAAAATGTGATTTCGAAAATAAAAGATTTAAATTCTAAAATTATATTATTAAACGTGTACGTTGTAATATTACACTCTACGGTTTTAATTCTTTCGTTTTTTTGCAAATTGTTTCTATCAAGCGAAAATCAATTAACTATAGAATATTAAAATTAAATTAAATATTAAAATTTAATCAATTTAGTGATAAGTAGTCAACTAAATGAATGAACAATTTGTATAATTAAACAGCTGAGCTGTTAAATGTGTCACAGATTCACTGTAAATTCAGAAAGAAAAACGAAAATTTCTTTTGGTTTTCCTACTTTTAAATCATATTAAAGACACTTAATAATAAATCTTTTTTTTCTTTTTGCAAATGTTTATAGAGTAGAGTACCAAAATGGTTACTGATAAGTGCAACAACTTATTATATAAGTCGTTAGAAATTAAATGTTTTATAAATAAAAATGCTGTATTAGAAATATTGTGAAATTACACATTTGTAATTTTGTATTAATATTTACTGTAGATTTCATATTCAAGGATGACACTTTATTTTACCTCACTTTTACGAATATGTAAAAAAAACCACCAAAGTTGTTATAAATATTTTCGATACACTTGTTTCTGCGTTTTTCGTCAAAATATTTCTGTTCTTTCACCAGAATGTAAGCTTTTTTCTTTCTTTGACAAAATTAATCTGTTTCTTTTTTTCTGAAAAAAATTAACAATAATTAAATAATCTTTTTACAAAAATTTGTATATTTTTCGGGAAAGATTTTTCATGTGACATTAATGTTTGTCAACGTTTTTTTTCATCGAAATTTCTTTTCATGTAAATTATTACGAAATTTTGATCTTTTTAGAAAAAAATCTTTGTTTTAAATAAACCAATGTGGTTTTTTTTTTAATGAAATTAGAAAGTATCAGATATATCGAAAGGATGATTTTAATAGATTTGAGCTTGTACCTCAATTTGATTTGAATAGCAACGGAATTAAATAAAAAATTTATTGTGTGCAGTGTACTTAGTGAAGAAAATATTCTTATAATTAACGAAATGTAAATTCTTCGATTTTGTATATATTATTGACATCACAATGCATCTAAATATTGTTTTTAATATGTAACAATTATGATAAATTGTCTTATTATTAGTATGCGCTAGATACAAAAATAGTAATAATCGTTTGGTTACAAATTAATAAATTGTAGCTAGAAAGGATGAATAGTTATAACAAGTGTTGAATAGAGAATTTTCTCAGAATGAAATATGTAAATGTACATTGATAATTTAAATCTGTATTGTAAACAAAATCATATGTTTTAGTTTGTAAACAAACAATTTTCACGTTTGCTACAAAGGAAATTAAGGAAAATTTTAATAATTCATGATACAAGGCATAAAAATATTAATTTCAATATGATTAATTATTCAAAGTATAATTAAAGAATTTTGTAACAATTTGTTGATCTCTTGTATTGTATAATAAGCTTAATTATGATTGAATTCGTCAATTTATTAAAGATATTATAATAGCATAGTTATCAATATTGTAATCAGAATGTTTATACAAGTGACTGTAATTTGCTGCGAAGTGTCTAGGGTGATAGGGAATCGATTCCCGTTGATTCGCGTTTCCATAATAACATTATTATTATTATGACTAATTATTGTTTGTATTTTATTACAAATGTATGCAATTTTTTTGTAAATGAAGATTCTAAAAACTGAATACTAAAGTATGTGTACAATATTACATTTATTATAAGTGTGAATTTAATAATTGTTGGCTAAATATTGCAGTGCAGCTTTTTTTTTATACAACAAATTGAAATTACTTTTTTTGAAAAAATCGGTTTCGTGTCCACGCTCCAGGTTTCATTCAATACTTGACCATTATTTTTAAATAGGGCTGGGCTAAAAAAGTATATCGATGAAAACGAACAGTGAATTTTAACAATTAAAACAATATCCTGGTAGTGTTGAATGCATTTTTAAAAAATATTAGTTTCATTAATAATGTTACTTTCGTTAATAATATTACTTTCATTAATAATATTACTTTCATTAATAATATTACTTTCATTAATAATGTTACTTTCATTAATAATGTTACTTTCATTAATAATGTTACTTTCATTAATAATGTTACTTTCATTAATAATATTACTTTCATTAATAATATTGTGATTATTAATAACACATTTGCTATTAATTGTATTAATGTAAATGATATTAAACTTAAATGAAAATACTGTGATATAATATTTTATTTTGTTTATTATTATTACTATTTTTATTATTTTTATTGCTGCTATTATTATTACTGTTATTATTATTACTATTTTTATTATTTTTATTGCTGTAATTATTATTACTGTTATTATTATTGTTATTTTTATGAGTGTTATAATAATTTCTATTTTTTGGAAAATAAGTTTACGAGAGGAGAAAATGGATTATTTTTATTCATATTTTTTTTGTTGCTGAAGTTTGCAATATTTTTTTGCTTCCTCATAGGGAAACCTTGTTATCATTCATTTATTTATTCATTGATTGATTGATTTATTTATTTATACACAACATTTCCCACAGTTCAGTTTTTCTTTTATTTATTTTTATTTTATTTTTATTTTATTTTATTTAACTCTATTATTTTATTTAACTCTATATCTATGAAAACTGATAAAACAAATTTCTGCTATTTTGAAATTGTTTAAATATTCACTTACAACTGCCAAAGATTCTATTTTGCCTTATATTTTTGTCAAGTTATTAAATAAATTCTAAAACAATGATCAAGCAAACAAAATTTTGCTTTTTAGTTTTTTGTAAACGAAAAAAATGTTGCAAACTTCAGTAACATCTATTTTCTGATTTTTTTCTAAACTTGTTATTTTTTTTTTGTTATATCAAAATTTGTATTATTTTTTGTTATTATTTGTATTATTGATCGTTAAATTCTGTTATATATATTATTTGTATTATTATTTGTGTTATTTGTAATAATACATTATTTTATATTTATTTATATTATATTTATATTATATTATATTTGTATTATATTTATTATTTTTAATATTATTATTGCAATTAATAGCAATAGCAGCAATATTAAATAATACATTAGTAATAATACTTTTTACTAGTCCTGTTGCTGATAAAATGAGTTTTAGAAAGTTTTTACAGATATTTTTGAAAATGTATTTAACTTTTGAGAATTAAGTAAATCAGTTTAGAAAAAGATGTACTTTAATCATAAGAGTTTAAATAATTAATTTAAATACAATTATTTTAGTCCAAGAATTTAAATGCAACAATTTGCACTCAAAGATTTAAATGCAATTGTTTGCATCTAAGAATTCGAATCCAATTGCAATAATCAAATACAAAAATTTGAACCTGAGGGTTGAAATGGAATTATTTGAACCCAAGGGCTGAAATGCAATTATTTGAACTCAAGGGTTAAAATGCAATTATTTGAACCCAAGGGTTGAAATGCAATTATTTAAACCCAATGGTTGAAATGCAATTATTTTAACCCAAGGATTTTAATTCAATTATTTAAACTCTTTGATTCTATATTATTTAAACTCTTTGGTTAAAATACAAGTATTTAAACCCTTTGTTTTAAATGCAATTATTTAAACTCTTTAAAATCCCCTTGATTAAAATGCAATTATTCAAACCCTTTGTTTTAAATGCAATTATTTAAACCCTTTAAAAACCCCTCGATTAAAATGCAATTATTCAAACCCTTTATTTTAAATGCAATTATTAAAATCCTTTAAAAACCCATTGATTAAAATGCAATCATTCAAACCCTTTCTTTTAAATGCAATTATTTAAACCTTATGATTAAAATGCATTTATTTTTTTTTATTAAAACGCAATTATTTGAACCCTGTTTTAAACGCAATTATTTGAATCCGAGGATCGTAGGTCATTTACTTGAATCAAAAGATTCGAGCAGTTAATTGAAATTATTTCCTCCACGAAGTAAAAGCCCAGCCCTAGAAAATGAAAAGGAGAGAGAAGCAGATGAAGTAACAACCTTTAAATCATCTTGTACAAGTTTTTGCTTGCTCCTAGAGGAAGCTTTGTTAAAAAAAAAAAAACACGTCCTCTGACAGGAATTATTTTGCAAAGAGTTGTGGTTTAAGTTGCCCTTTATCTCCGAAATGCTCGGAACCTGCTTGATTGATTGTGCGTTTGTGCTTAGGAGGGAATGATTCAACAAGTGCCCTGCAAGGTATTCGTGGGACGCTGTACCGAAGACCTAACATCTGACGATCTACGCGACTATTTCTCGAAATTCGGCGAAGTCACCGACGTTTTCATCCCAAAACCATTCCGCGCATTCTCATTTGTGACTTTCCTCGATCCTGAGGTGGCTCAATCGCTCTGTGGCGAGGACCACATTATCAAAGGTGTCTCTGTCCACGTCTCAAACGCAGCACCAAAAGCCGACGGCAACAACCGAAACTTTAACAATCAAATGAACTCGAATATGCGAGGCAGAGGCATGGCCGGACCAATTGACAACAACATGCAGGGAAACTACCAAGGCAATCGATACATTGGACACTCGGGCAATAATATGGGCCAAAACGGCTGGAATAATCCCGGAAATCGAGGCAACCTTGACATGCCCAATCTACAGGCTCTTGGAATAACTGGCCAAAACAATGGAGGCGGCGGAGGCGGTGGAATGTCCAATCCTCTGGCAATGGGTGGCATCAATCTGTCCGCTTTACCCGTTAATCAAGCTTTGGTAGCGGCTGCTTTGAATCAGGCATCCTGGGGTCTGATTGGGAACCTGCAGAATCAGGGAAACGATCAGGGTTACTCGAATCAACCGGGACCACCGGGTCAGCCTCCGTCCGGAAATAATAGCCTCGGCAACAGCGGCAATTCGGGATTTCTCAGCTGGATGAATCAGGGCGGTGGCGATGGGAATGCCGGCAATCCAGGATCAGCTGGACCTGGACAAAATAATCCAAATCCTTCCCAAGGCGCCTGGCAGAATCATCCCGGGCAGCGTGACGGCAAGTCGAATACATTTCTTAAGTACGAGTAAATTCAGGCGGGACTCTGAGTCTACTCGTAAAAGGCGGGCCCGTTCCCTGAGTCCCGAAACGTTGGCGTTGGACAATTGCAGAGGTCAGGAAAATCAATTTAAACACAAGAAGCAACAATTTGGAAGAACGCTGAAAACTTTGGTTGATGCTGGAAAGACTGCGGGTACCAATACCAAAGCCGTATCCTAGGTTTGATTATTAAGAGTTGACATTCTGAGAATGAATCATTGCTGATTGATAATGATAAAGAAGCTGAGAATTTGATAAATGGATGTTTATATCAGATTTTCGCAGTTTCGATACAATGGGATGATAAGAATGAGATGATTCTGATCTGTGCAAGAATTCAAGGCGAGAAAGTTGTAAGACTTTTTGTCTTATATTGAATTGATAGACTTTGGTTGACATGATTCTCTAGAGTGGTAGTATATATTGAATAGACGGGATAGCTGCGATTGGCGCTTTTGTCGAGATTTTCAAGAATGCTGTCGAATTTAATCGACATTGGAGTGAATTTTGTTGATGATGCAACAATTGGGAGAATGTTCACGCTAGGTTTTGTAGCGTTCTGCAAGATTTGGGAGCCGGGTGTTGATATTTTCATTTTTTTCATCTCACTGCAGAATTTTCCGAATTTGGAAACTGCTTAAACTTAAATTTGGAAACTTGTTTACTGCTATCGGGATTCTTTTTTTTTTAAAGAGTTGATCAATGTTTTTATCTTGAAAGTAGAGAATTTACGGGGTGGTAAAAAGGCGCCTTTTTATAAGATAGAATCTAAACTGTTTTAGTTGTACAAATTGTGGAATTAAATAAACTTTGACAGCAATTATTTTTGTCAAAAATAAAACAAATGGTATTGAAAATTAATAAAATTAAACTATAGTTATTGTAGATTTAGTCAATTTTTGTTTTTTGTTTTCCTTTTTTTCTTAACGAGAAAGTTATTGTAGATTTTGTTTGTTTCTTTTTTTATAACTGATTTAGTTATGAAAATAAATAATTATAAATTAATAAAATAATAAATAATAAAGCAATTCTTTTTGCCAAAAATTGTTCAATGGCGTTGAAAATTAATAAAATTTGAATAGTTAATGAAATTGAACTACAGTTGTTATAGATTTTGTTAATTTTGTTAATTTTGTTTGTTAGTTTTGTTTTATTATAACTGCTTCAGTTGTAAAAATAAATAAACTTTGTCATCAATTCTTTTTGTCAAAAATTGTTGAAACGGTTTTGAAAATTAATAAAATTAAACTGTGGTTATTGTAGATAAATCTACAATAACTATAGTTTAATTTTATCAAATTTTGATGATAAAAAAAAATCTTAATACAATTTATCAAATTTTGTTTTTTCTTTTTCTTTTTTTCTTAACGAGACATTTTTAAAGAACATTTTTCGCTTGATTGGTTATTAGTTTCTAGAAGTAGAAATTTGAAATAATTATAAATAAATATTATTTGAATAATTTTAAATAAATATTATTTGGATAAAAATTGATGTATTTTCTTAGTATTTTAAATAAATATTATTTGAATAAGTTTAAATGTTCTGGCTTGTTTTACGATTCACTATTAAAAGTCGTTTTTTAAGATAAATTGAGGAATTCAAAAATACAAGAGAAATTGAGTTGAAAATTTTAGAAAATTTAGATTCTATGTTATAGATTAGATGTTGAAAAGTATTTTCGGTATTTGAAGTAATCCTGAGGAATAGAAATTTAATGTAACTTTATTTATCCACTTTTTCCGGAATCTACGAATAATGCATAATATATTTATCATAAAGTAAAAGAATATATATAGATATAATACAGTTTTCACCTAATAGTAATTTTCACAGTTTAATAATCGTTGTTTAATATGAAAATGAGAATGAAAGTAACTTAAATCAATTTATTAATATATAAAATGTAGATTAAGAATAAAAATGTAATGTTTTTCTTCATATTAGTGTTTAAAATGCTCAGATTGATGAAATATTGTATAATTATTTAAGCACTTTTTGTAATATTTGTCATTTGTTTCAAATTTTCATTCACTTTTTTTAAGATTGTCATTCACTTTTTTTAAGATTGTCATTCACTTTTTTAAGATTGTCATTCACTTTTTTAAGATTGTCGTTCACTTTTTTAAGATTGTCATTCACTTTTTTGTAATTATTCACTTTCTAAGAACTGTCATTCTCTTTTTTTGAACTCTTTTTTTAAACTCTTTTTTTTAAAAAAAAAAGGAACATTAACTTGCTAATCGAAAGTTATTATAAATGTAGATATTTTGAGTCATTGAGCTTTTTAAAACTAATTCACATTTTTCGAAATAGTTTTCTTCTTTTCAGAACTTTGATCCGCTTTTGCTTTCTCATTGAGCAAGATTTTTGAAGATTGAGGAAGATTTTTTTGAACTGTCTTTCACTTTTTAAAGCTGTTTTTCGAGTTAAAGAAAAAATATCTTCACCCTTGTTAAATTAAAACTCCAGATTGATGCAATAATTTTACTCTAGATTTAGTTTCAGTGGTTTGTTTTTTTCGTTCGCTTTCTGGGAAATATTCCCATTGCTTTAGTTTTCAAGTGGTGTGAGAGTTGGAGAGAATTTTGATTAATTAGTAAAAAGAAAATTAGTAAGAAGCGTTAATTCTTACTTGTCGCGATGTGAAAAAATAAATAAATAAACAATCGCAGCTATCCAAGAATTATGGTGTGTAACTTTTGACTTCTTTTGTAGATATTTAGTTCTTGTGTATGAAAATTTTACACTGGTGCGTAGGTGTGTCAAAATTATTGATCGGTTGTGTGTGAAAGAAAACATTTGAATTGACTCAATGAGTTAGCTTTGATCGAATGGTTTTGAATCAATGTTTAAAAGATAAAAAAAAAAGAAACGAAAAGTATTTAATAAATTTTCACATTCATGTTACATTTATTGAACACTAACATGTTTTAAGTGTAGTTTGCATACTCGAACAAAATTCTCTTGCTTTGTTTTTTAATACTTATAATTTAATAAAAAAAATTGAAATAAATTCACAATTCACAATTGTAGTCAATAACTTTAACATACGCATTCTCTACACTTGAAAAGAGAGGAATAAATCTAAAGAAAATAGCTGTTATATGATATTGTATACTCCATTATTAATATTCAGATTAACTACTTCAGAACTTATTATCTTATGAGTAATATTGAGAAATAAAATAATCCAGGTAAAAGATATGTGTGATGTTGTGTGTATCCTCTGTTAAATCTAGAGACGAAACAGAAAATTCGAAATGACAATGTGACTTTCTGAAAATTTGTCAAGATTGTACTTTTTCTTTCAATTCTTTATTTTTACTTTATTAGTTTGTTTACAGTAACATTATTTTATCTTCCTAAAATAGAAATTTTATTTCTCTGAAATCATAGTATTATTCTTCTTTAAATCAACATTTTGAATCATGAAACTATTTTATCTTTCTTAAAATTTTTTTGCTTCATTAAAATCATGAAACTTTTTTACCATTCTAAAATCATGGAATTTGTTTCCATTCTTAAATCATGGAATTTGTTTCCATTCTTAAATCATGGAATTATTTTACCATTCTGAAATCATGGGATTATTTTACCATTCTTAAATCATGGATTTTTTTACCATTCTTAAATCATGGATTTTTTTACCATTCTTAAATCATGGATTTTTTTACCATTCTTAAATCATTGAATTGTTTACCATTCTTAAATCATGGAATTATTTTTCATAATTACTTTTTTTTAATTCAGATTTTCTAAAGCTAATGATTTTACACTATCTTTTCAAAATCTGAATGAATTCCCTTTCAAAGTTTCTTGGAAGTTTCGACATAATTTTAAAAGAAATATCACAAATTTATCTGCAAAAATCGAGTTTAATAGTTAAAACATAAATAAAATGATCAAGGCATAAATAAAATAATTGAGACATAAATAAAATAATCAAGACATAAATAAAATGATGAAGACATAAATAAAATAATCAAGATATAAACAAAAATTGAAACAGATAAAATAAAAATTCGACAAGAAAATAAAATGACTACAAAAATAAAAATGAAAAATAAAAGAGTTACAAACAAAAATACGATTAATAAAGTTAGAGTACAATTTTGATGTTTTGAAGAAATCACGATAAGCGAGAGTCGCAATGATTCGTCCTTCGATTTTCATCTTGAATGATTTTTAGAAAATTGAAAAAGAAATGTTTCACATTAGCTGTAAATGGAAAAAATTGATGTAATCTTGGTGATTGGAAAATTTTTTTAATATAGACTGAATTGAATATTATGCATGTGCTTTTGGTGTGGATGTCGGTTGAAAGCATTTGTTAATGGTCGTCTCAGAACTACAGACGTGAATTTACAAAGAAAGAAAAAAAATAGTTGGAAGGTGCAAGTATAAGCATAAATGAGTACAGTTGGATTACGATTTTAAAAATTGTCAAAAACTCTGTAATTGTTGAATGGATCTAACGTGAGAAGAGACAAGTTGTGTTACTGTAAACCTTTTATGTGGTTGTGACGCGATAAATAATTTATTGTGCGTCTGAATTTTCATACTGCTCGAGCAGAGTTTGAATGTTTATATTAAAAAAAAAAAAGGAAAAAGAGGAGTTAGTTTGTAAAACAAACTCGCGTTGCGTCCTTTGATGTCCAGAATCTTGTTAAGAGGAATTTTCAATTTATAATGAAAATAAAGAAAGAAAGAGATAAAAGAAAATAAAGAGAAAAATAAATTTACTGAAATTTAGTAAACTTGAGTTTTAAAGAGGAAATAAAATTAGTGTTTTAAAATCAATTTAATTGGGATCTAAATATTGTTTTTTATTTGGGATATAAGGATCTGTTTAAAAAGACGAGATTTTTTTTTAATTTTTGTTTCTTTTGTGGATAATTTATAAATATGTGATTTTAAATTGTCACTTGGATAATTTATGTTCATGTAATGTATAAATTGAAATAATATTTTGATGAATATTTTTAATTAAAATAATATTTTAATGAATATTTTTAATTAAAATTATATTTTAATAAATATTTTAATAAATATTTTTAAAATAATATTTTAATAAATATTTTTAAAATAATATTTTAATAAATATTTGTAAAATAATATTTTAATTTATGTTCTTTAAATTCACAATTTTTTGAAAAAAGTTTCCAATTGAAAAAATGATTTTAGCTTCGATTCTGGACGTTATTGTACAGCCAACAGACAAAGACTGTAGTTTAAGACAACTTTTAACAAAGATAAGAACCGTTAGAAATCTGCAACAATTATTTCTGGTCCCTTCCAAACCGTTTACAATTTTAAGCGTTTACAAAATATTTACAAATCCAAGAATCAATTTTCTATTTCACGCGCACTTTTCATTTTTCAAGTTTATATTCCATTTTTACCGATATAAATTAGGAAGGCTCGTTTTTTTGTCTCGATTCCGAAGTAAATGCGCACTTGACAAAATATTAAATAAGTTTGATGATAGAATTTTTAAAAAATTGAAAAAAACTTTTTTCAATTTTGGAGATTAATTATAGGTTTGGACTTTGAAAATTTGTTTATATTTTATGTCAATAGTTTTAATATAGCGTCAATAGTTTTAATTTTAATTTAATTTTAACTTAATTTTAATTTAATTTTAAATTAACTTTAATTTTAATTTCATTTTAAATTAATTTTAATTTAATTTGAAATTAATTTTAATTTAATTTGAAATTAATTTTAATTTTTTGCTGAAAGATTAAATTTTCATCTTGTTCGAATGGAGCTTTCAGATCAGGACAAAGAATCGATCGTTTTTAAGAAAATAATTACCATGTTTATTAATAAAAATGCTGTCGACAATTTTTTTAACGTGCGCACCACAGCTAAATAGTTATTATAGGATTAGGGAAAGGATAATCTTTGCTCAAGTAATGCCTTGCAAAACGATTTGGAAGAGATCGTAAGGAATTTGTAAATATCCCTGATGAAGTTTCATGTTGGATTAATCGAAGCTCGACCGACAAATTGTAATCAATCTGCAGGTGAGGAAGTTGAGTGCTGTGTGTATTGACTTATCTTTAAAGAAAATACACTCATTATTAATGAGAATGTAAAAAAAAAAGAAATCATTGGGACAATGACTGGCGACAAAAATCCCCGCCCCGAGAAATCAAGTTAATAGACGAAAAGGAGAATTTGAGTATTGATAAGTCGGTCGGTAACTTGGAAAGTATGATTCCTTTTTCGACAAGCATGAAGAGTGTAATTAGAAGAACGAGAAAGTTTCTTCAGGGTTAAAGACACCATACTACACATGAAATTGTAAATAAAAAATTCAGTGTTGGTTTACATTTCGATCTACAGTTACCATAATTAAGTTCACTCTCTTTAACTCCAAATTTTAAGATTCAGTCTACTACAAATTACAACTTGCATTTATTTTTCAATATTTAATCGGTTGATTCCAAATTTTATCGGGCAATTCAAAATTTAATCGGACAATTCAAAATTAATCGGTTAATTCAAAATTTAATCGGGCAATTCAAAATTTAATCTGACAATTCAAAATTTAATCGGACAATTCAAAATTAATCGGTCAATTCAAAATTTAGTCGGGCAATTCAAAATTTTCGGTTAATAAATTTAATTCAGTATTGTATCTAAATTGGTTTTGAAATTTTTCGCTAAATATTCGAGTCTTCTTTCAGGTTTGTATAGATTTTTTATTCTATAATTGAAAAATGATGGACGAACATTTTGAAAAGAAAAATAAGCATTGTTTTTATTATAATAACACGATAGTAAAATTGTAAAATTATTTTGAAAGTCGGAAAATTGCTTTGAAAGTTGGAAAATTGCTTTGAAAATAAATTGGATGATCGCTTATGATTGTTAATTTGCAAATAATGAAGTTAATTGATAAAGGAAGAAAGTAAAATTTAACGAATTTGTACTAGATTGTGTTGACATTAAATTTGGAACCAGTGAAATAGATTTGAAGCCTAAAAGTGTTCTAAATAGTATTTACCATTTTGGATATGAGTTTCAATACTATATATTATTAAATGATAACGGTACAAAGTATTATATGTTTTGTTGAAGAAAAGTGAGCAGAAAGTAGTGGGAATGAGATGAAAGAAATTGCGATCAAAAAGATATTTATTTATTATATCAGATGTGTTTAAGGTCAACCTGAGTATGTATTGAGATAAACATTTTTTTACCGATTTCATATGGAAAATTTTAATAGATTGCATCGACTGTTTTTAGAAGCTAAAGATATCGAGAAAAAAAGAAACAAAAAGACAAAATGTATTTCAAGATTTGATCTTGGACACATCCAGCCATTCAGCAAAGAGCATAATGCATTCGAATTTCATTAATTAAAAATAAACGTGGAATGCGAGTAAATTTATTGTTCCTTTTTCCATTTTATATGGGACTTTTTTCCATTGTCAGAGAAATTTTACTTATAACAGGGATCACTTAATATAATTAACTGCAACTTGATTATTTTGTGTGGAAAAAGTACAATTGTAATTTATTTTTATTTATTTTTGTGGTATTTAATATTTAGAATATATTTTAATATTTAATTTATTTAATATTTAGAATAATTTATAATTGTCTATTCTAATTTGAATAGTATTGCTTTCTAAACAATTTTTGGACATTAAAAATAACTAATTCGTACAAGTTTGAAATTTACAATTAATAAAAGTATAAATTGCAGTTTAATAGAATTATTCGAGATTTAATTAATCAGTATTTTATTTTAGTTGATTAAAATTGTAATAATGATGAAAACTTGGATCAATTGAGTCGAAATTATCGTAAAATAGTGACAAAAGGAAGGTGAAAAGCTATGAGTCTGTGATCCCTATTATAAATTTTTGAAAATTGCTTCAATTCATGAAAATTGATTAAATCTTGGAGTATAGTAACTGACAAATTTAGAGACTTTTAATTAAAATTTTACGTCCGTCTTAAATTTTATTTAAGATACTTCTCTTTTAGCACCATATTATGGTGTTAAAAAAGAGAAGCCATTCGGACATTTTTAGTTTCATTAAATTTAAAAAAGAAAAAATTAAATTAAAATATGAAAAAAATAATAAAAGAATAAAAAATTAAAATAAAAGAATAATAAGAAAGAGTACATTAAATCGTTAACGAAAAATGATCTTTATAATAATGATATATTTATACAAATTTAAAGAGTTTTCGAAAAATTAAAGAGTTTTTGAAAAATTATGATTGGTAAGAAAAAATGTTTGTTTTGCATAAAAGTGAAAAAAATGATTTTTATGGAAAAGAAGAGAGCAAATTTTGTGGGTGCTTGTGGGGGTTAAAATTTATTCAGCAGAACTTGTGAGTTGCGCTTGGAATTGTCCTGGGCGAAGACTGTGGCTTTGGATGAAGACTGGGTTTATGGAAGATACAATGCGAGCTGACTGGATGTCGAATCGTTGGTGTTTGGAGTGAACATCTAGGTGAGCTGAAGTTTCGAAACAGAGGATGTGTTGTTTTGATATTGTGCACGTCTATTCCGTAGATAGAATTTTTAATAATTTTATCTACTGAAGCTAGAATGAAGAAAATGTAATTAGACAGAATATTTTCACATTTAGCACATTTTTACCATTTTATAAAACAATAGTGAAAATTTAGTGAAAATTCTCTTTCTTCTTACAAAATGAAATGATCAGAAGTATGAATGATTGCGTGCATCATTTCAGATCTACAAATATCCACGCTTTTTTTAATTCTATAATTTTCTGAACCTTTTTCATTCAAAGTTAATTTTTAATTTATTTATTCTTGGCTCAGCTTTTTAATGGACTTTTTAGATTGTTGATAAACTTGTTGAATTATTAATAAACTTGTTGGCTTATTGATAAACTTGTAAGCTCATTAATAAACTTGTAAGCTCATTAATAAACTTGTAAGCTCATTAATAAATTTGTAAGCTCATTAATAAATTTGTAACCTCATTAATAAACTTGTAAGCTCAGTAATAAACTTACTAGAACTTAAGTTACTATTCTTATCAATGAAATTATATCATTATTTCTCATTTTAAGAAATGCTGAATAAAAATATGGAATCTTATGATTCACTAGCTTGAAAAATACTGCTTTCACATTTTTTAATGTAAAAATTACACTTGTAAATTTGCTTCTAGACTTTTACTAAATCAATATTCGATAATCAAATTTATTTTTCAGGTAAAATATCCTCTGAAGCCACCGTGAAATCAAGAAGAGAATTTTCTGCAAATATCTAAAAATGCTTGATTAAATCCAAACTCACATTGTGTCAATGAAGAACAATGTCGAATAAAAAAAAAAGCGAAAAGAAACGTGAAAATAAGTCTAAATGTAAATTTTCATATTCTTTGCTCTGAATAAATTGCATTTTTTAAAATGATTTTTAAATAAACTTCAACTTCATCTTTTAACATTGTTTTAAATTCAAATTATTTAAAGAATTGAATTTAAATTTAAATCAATTTAAGGATTTGAATTTAAATTTAAATCAATTTAAGGAATTGAATTTAAATATTTAAATTTAAATCAATTTAAATAAATTGAAAACTAAAATACTAAAACACTAAAAAATTATAATACTCTTTTTATATGACGTATTGTAAACTTAAGTGGATCTTGAATAACTTTTTCGAAACTTGATTCGTTTTATAAACGGTTTATTTGATGCTTCTTAAGTACATAACATCTGAATTCTGAATATGGTATGCATTAAATAAAAATCTATGTTAATGAGGGTAATTTTTAAAAGCAGGGTGTCTAGCGAAGTCTATTTGTTAGATTTGTAACTTATATTGCCTCATAAATATTAATTCTAGTTTAAAAAAAAAATCTAATAAAAAACATTATAAACTAATGTGTCAGGTAACTCTTAAAATAAACATATGCAGAAAATCGAACAATTTCAATTCGACTTTAGAAACAAGTAATCATTAAAATATTAGAGACTTCTATATTATAATAAAAGTGATGTCATTCTAGCCTTTTCTTAAATGCTAGACACTCTGTAAAAAGACTGAGTGTGAGAGTTAAAAGAGTTTAAGGACTGGTTTCTGAGAGAACAATCCTTGATCAATTTTTTTTTTTGTTTCGTCTAGAAGTATAATCTAATTTGTATTGTATAAACTTGCTCGTCTTAAATTCTACGTCTTCGTGAGTGCTCTAAGGCAGAGATACGTTTAGCAGTAATTTGATATATTATTATCATACTCAGAAGTCTTTTATCAGTTTAAGAAGTAGTATTTTAGACGAACGCGTGCGTCTCAAGGTAAATCCGCAGTCGCAGAAGATCCTGCAGGCGAAATAAAACGATGGGTTGGTACACACAATGAGATGCGATTTTCTCGCTGTCAGTTGAGATTTTTAAACGAATTGATAGAAACATCCGCCAGGGAATGAACCTGCATTTTGCGAGAAGAAAGCGTGGAACATCGCATTCTGGTCCATTTCTAAAAAAGAATTCAAAATTAATTAAGGATGGCTCTAATTTTTAGTTTAATTTTAATTACATTTGTAGAAACTTGAATAAAGTTGTTTGATTAATTTACCCGGTTAAATCATTGTTATACTGGATAATAAAATATAAAATATGATATGAAATAATATGAAATAATATAAAATAATATGAAATAATTAATAAAATTAGTAAAGAGTTAAATTGATTCGTACCTTCGATATCTTCATTAATATCATGCCCGTTATCGTACCGAGATCGCTTCTTTGGATCTGAAAGAATTCCATAAGCTTCGCCAACTTCTTTGAATTTTTTCTCTTGCTCCTTTTTCTCTTTATCCGAAGCGTTTGCATGCCGATCTAAAATTTATTTCAACGTGTAAACAAGATTTTAAAAATAATGTTTTAATTTCAATCTCAAAAACGTGTTTTAGTCTCAATGCTTCAATGTAAAAGAAATTTTAGAATTTTTTTTTTTTAGTCTCAATAAACATGTTTCCATATCAAAAAATTGAATACTTTCTCATGAATGATGAGAATGTAAAAGTATGTTTTACATTTTAAATATAACAATATAACGACAATAAATATGTTTCAATCCCAAAAAAGTATGTTTTAGTCTCAATGATAATCATGTTTTAATGTCGAAAATAAATATATTTTAGTTCTTGATAACAATTGTTTTGAATAACGAAAAAAGAAATGTGTAATTTTTATTGTTGTAAAATCATTGTAAAATTTATTGTTATATTATTAAAAAAATTAGAAGTTTCAAATAAATTTACCTGGGTGGTGGACCATAGCTCTTTTTCTGTAAGCTTTCTTAATGTCATCTGTAGAAGCAGTTTTTTCGATTCCGAGAATTTTGTAATAATCTTTTCTTTGTGCTTTTTTCAGAGCAAGTTTAGCTTCTGTGAGTAGACGTTTGTTATCTAAAAGAAAGTTAAATTATACAAATTTGTTATCGAAAATGAGAAATTAAATAAAATAGTTAAAATTTATAAAGATTAATTATTAGAAAAAAAAAACTAGAAAAACTAAAAAATTATTAGAAAAAAACTAAAAAAAAATTAACTCTTCAATCGGATACAAAATATAAGTCAAATAATAGATTATCATGTAATCACGTATTATTAATTTACATATAAAAATTAAGTAGATACATTTTTGAATTTAAAAATTAAGTAGATACATTTTTAAATTTAAAAATTAAGCAGATACATTTTTAAATTTAAAAATTAAGTAGATACATTTTTAAATTTAAAAATTAAGTAGATACATTCTTAAATTTAAAAATTAATCAGATACATTTTTGGATTTAAAAATTAAGTAGATACATTCTTAAATTTAAAAATTAATCAGATACATTTTTGGATTTAAAAATTAATTAAGTTAAATTACTTCGAGTTTTGCTCATTTTGTATGCCTTTTCGTAATCTCGAACAGCTTCTTCGAAATCCTGAAGATCCATATAACATTGTGCTCTTCTTAGTAAAGCTTTTAAATAATTTTCATCTAACCTGAGTGCTTCTGTGCATTCTGTTACTGATTCATTCAACCTTCCAAGCTAATGAAAATACAAAATTTTATTTAGAAAAAAAAATAAAGCTTCCTCTATGAGGAAGCAATACGAGGCAAAGAAGTGTAATGGTAGATTTTAATTTCTATTCAAAGTATACTGATTAGATTTCTTTGAATTCCAATTCAACGAATAATTAACTTACCTTTGCAGCAACGGTCGCTTTGTTAAAATGCAATTTCGCATTTGTTAATACATTCTTTGGATCTAAAAGTAATGCTTGCGTGTAGAGATTATAAGCTTCGTCTAAATTATTCGCTTTGAACGCCGTATTTCCTTCCTCTTTCTTTTGTTTCAAAGATTTTGCTTTCTATAAAAACACAAGAAATTAAATAGATTAGATTTTGTCTTTTCTTTAATTCATTTATCTTTTATCATCTTGTTTATTATTATTATTATTTTTATTAATACTATTTGATTATTAATACTATTTTTATTACTAATACTATTTTTATTATTAATACTATTTGACTATTAATACTATTTTTATTACTAATACTATTTGATTATTAATACTATTTTTATTACTAATACTATTTTTATTATTAATACTATTTTTATTATTAATACTATTTGACTATTAATACTATTCGATTATTAATACTATTATTATTATTTTTTGTGAAAATGAATAGATTCTAGCATTTGTTTTCGAAATAATTTATCAAGGTTCTTGCTTCAGGAAATATTAACTGTTGAAGCGAAAACTTGTTTTATTGGGAACAATATCAATAACATACCTTGTATATTTCGAGTGCTTTGCTGTGATCTGGCGCGAGACGAAGTACTTGTTGAAAGTGAGCGAATGCCTTTTCTATATTGTCTTGATAATATAAACACATGCCGCGAACGTAAATTGCTTCAACATTTTGTTTATCAATATGTAAAACATCACTGAAATAATACAGAAAATTGCTTGTAAAAAATGAATCAAATTTCACATTAACGTCAAAATTGATAATTGCAGCATTAACTTAATTGTAACATACATTCTAAAATTAATAATTCTGGCATTATTCTTGATTAATGATTAATTCTTGTATTCTTGATTAATGATAATTGTAACACACAGAAAATAATTATAATACCCATAAAATTTGAAACTTACTTGGCAATATCCTGAGCTTCCTGGTACCTTCCTAAAAACGTTAAACATTCGGCTTTCAATAATTTAAATCTTGCACATTGTGAACTCACGTCGCAACAGCGGTCCATACAATATACAACCTGGAAGTTAATTAATGTGAAATTAATCTACATTAATATAATTAATTAGAGTAGTTACTTTTGGAGTAATTAAAAATTAGAGTAGTTAATTTTAGAGTGATTAAAAATTAGAGTAGTTAACTATAGAGTAATTACAAATTAGAGTAGTTAATTTTAGAGTAATCAAAAATTAGTTAATTTTAGAGTAATTAAAAATGAGTGTAATTAATTTTATTAGTTAAATTACTCTAATTAATTAATTTTAGCTTTTTTAAAAAAAGGCAATTTAAAATACTTTTCGGTAATCTTTAGATGCATAAGCGGCTTCAGATTCCATCATATATCTCCGTAAATGTTCAATATCCCTCAATTCAGCGGAGAATGACGAATTTATTGGATCTAATTCTTTTACTTTGTTTATTACAGTTTCTGCATTCACGATATCGCCCAATATTAAACTGCATTTTACTATTCGAGAATACGCCTGAAAAACAAAAGATAGTAATTTAATATTGTTTATTCAATATATACTTTTCATACATTTACAATAATTGGTTACAATATTTATCGTATTGATTTTTTAATTTAGTTTTTTACAATATTTAGTAATTACATTCCAATATTTAGTAACCAATATATAATTATAATTAACTATTTAATTAATAGATTGATACCTTTATAAATTGAGGATCTAATTCGACAGACTTTTGAGCATCTTTCAGTGCATCTCGGTAGAGACTCATCATCATGTAACATGCTGATCGATTGCTGTAAAATCTTGCTACGGTTGGACATAATTCTGCAGGAAAATAAATAAATAATAAATACTTTATTATGAATAAAACTATTGTATTGTAATATGATTATATTACAATCATGATTATATGATTGTAATAAATACTATTATGATTGTGCACATTCTGAATTTCTTTATTTCTATACCATAATTATAAATAATTAATTTTAATGAATTAGACTTACCGATAGCTTCACTATAACCAACTAGAGCTTTTTTATATTCTTTAGTAGCGTAAAATTTATTAGCCTCTTCCTTTTTTAACTCTGCCAATCTGAGTAATAATTCCAGTTGATTATTTTGTCCCCATATAAACTTTCCTTTCTTATTTTACAGTAAGAGAGAAACTGATACTTGTTGATTTTTTATATTATACAGGAATTAAAAATACTAATAATAGATCATACGGGTAATAAAAACTAGGACTTTTCCTTTCCAGATAATAAAAATTATAAATATAAATGACTATTCATTTATCCTAATCAATAATTGTTTTTAAAAAATATGATTAGTTTACACTGAAGAAATAAAGAGAACGACATTTTCTAGTTCTTAATATGTGATAAAACTGGTCTTGAAAGTTACAAAATTACGCATTTACTAAAAAAGTAAATTTAATAAATATTAATTTAATAAATGTTACATTAATAAATATTAATTTAATAAATGTTACATTAATAAATATTAAATCAATAACCATTAAATTAGAAAAAAATACACGTGTTCAAAAAAGCAAACTCACGAAATGTTAAATGTGCGATCTACTGTTGACAAGGTCATATTTTGCAAAAATTTATTGGCTTAACTGACACATTGTTCAAAAGAATTAATGCTGTATTTGTTTTAAATTGTTAATATCGCCTTTTAAATTAATAGAGTTTATAAACAAAAAGTTGACATTGTAACCTTAAAAATGTTTCCAGTCAATATTATGAACCATACGAAGTGAAAGTTGTCAATTACAGATATCCTACAGTAAAATAAATGAACGAAATGACAAAAAGTGTGCATTTTCTTAACAATATTCTATCAATAACGAGAAATTACAAATATTCTTACACTAAAGATATTTGACTAATATTCTTGAGGAAAATTAAGAATACAAATGTTATTAAACGAACAACGACCTACTTTGTGACAATTTACAGTTACAAAAAGTGCAATGTTTACAAACTCTTAAATAAAAAGTAGGTTAACGAATAAATAATTCTTAAATATGGAAAACGTGTAACAAACATGCCAACTGGAGCTTTTACTCCAAAAATCGTAAAATTTTCTGTAAATATATTCCAGAATTGTCAGAAGCTTGCAAAGAGTTCACTTCTATTATGGATTTCTAAATTTACTCGAAAATTATTTAATCTAAGGTTATGTAACTTTTAGACCCTATCAATTTGCAAAACAAATATTGTATTTGTGAATATAATTTTTGTAAGTGAGCTTACATTTCTGCCTCAGGGGATGACGCACTCTGAGTAGGAGAGTTTATTGTTGGATTTTCAATAATATTTGTCACTTCTTCTGCCATACTTTCTTTGAGAAACGATCACGATTTTTTAAAGAAGCATTCAGGAAATCTTGCAAAAACTAATTATTCACTAATTAATAACTATTGTTGCTGTGAAACAAACAAGTGTAATTTAGTTGTGCACATGAGTGCGACTGCCATTAAGAAGAGGCAGTGTCAATTTTCTGTCAAAAACTGTGAATAAAACAATTGTGACTGTACCTGTAGAAAGGGGTCTTAAAACCCTTTGAACCTAACCTATACCATGCTAATAAAAAACGTAAAAAGAGAAATTGATTTAGGATATAATTGTTCTACAATTAAAAAGACTACTTAAATAGAATACATATAATTAAGATAATAGTAAGATATAACAATTATGCTACTATTTCTTTAGAAATAAATGTAAAAAGAAAGAACTTAACGTTTAGATGATTGGCGCGAAAATCAAAAGATTTTAAATACATTACAAAAGTTAATGCCGATGTAAATAATTATTATACTAAAATTGAGAATTTATAAAATTACCTTTGATTTGAAATGAAAAGTTAATAATTTAGTTTTGACAACGCCGAATAATTGGGAAAAGAAAATACATTTTCATTTGTATCAAAAGTTTATTAAAGTACATACAGATTTCTTTTGAATATTATATACAAATATTTGCTTTGACTTATTGAGAATCTAATTCTTTTTTCTTTGTCTTTTTGAAATCAAACTTCCTATATTTTCCGTATAGCGATACATCTCCTGATTTATATTATCTAGAGTTTTTTTATTGTAAAATTGGATAATATTGGCTATTTTATATTCCAACGTTAATCGCGTCATATTAATTTATATTTGTTTATAAAAAATTCATTTGCTATGTAGTTGGTTCACAAAATCAAAAACTGAATTTATAATTAGTTCTAAATTGATAAAACAATTTATTGATACACTTTTAGTAATAAAATTAATCTCTAATTAATATCTAGTATAAAATAAACTTTGTAATATTCCTCACAATAGATTCCAATGCATAAAATTAATCCCTAATTAATCTCTAGTATAATATAAACTTTGTAATATTTCTCACAATAGATTCCAATGTTTATAAAACATATTAAGGTGTCGTTGTTTCTTTCTAAGTAATAATTTTGCCATTATTTAGTAATAGTGTTGGAAAAATAGTTAAAATTACATTTAAAATCTATCCAATGCAATTACAATTTCTTTGCAAAATTAAATCTAAAAATTGAATTGAATAATTTGTTTTTCTTTTCATTAACATAATACCGTCTGATTCAGTTTCTAATCATTTCTGGAACTCTTATAGCACTTCCTATTATTATTGGAGAAAACGTATCATTCATTCACACTTCCAATTATTATTTCTCCTTCTGTGAAAATAATGTTTAAATTAAGCAGATTAAACATGTCCTTCCTGATTAGTTTTCGTTTTTCTGCAATTTTATTTTATTTCAAAACTTTCAACATTTAGGTATCTGAAATGAAAAATAAAGTAAGTTAGTAATTTAAAATGCCTCTTATTTAATTTAAAATTTTACTTTTTTAAATTTTATTTTAATTATAAATTATTTTAATTTCATTTTATTAAAGAAAATCGTATTGTCATGTATTAAATATGTACTACTTACCTGTCAAACAGATCGTTTTAACTTTTAAAACGCTGTATTGTGAAAATTTGTGTAATGCAATTGCATCAATTTTGTTTCGTATTTCAAAGATATATATTCATAAAATTAATAATGTTTAAACATTTGTCGCAGAAGTCAACAAACTTTAATATTTAGCCAATATTATCCAAATAGTGTATATAGTAGTGTATGTTAATAACATTTCGCTTATGTATGTATGTAACTCATAGTTTTTTAAATTACAATTGGACATCTTAGATTCCCAATAAGTCTTCTAAAGAAAAATATGACAGACATGCACAAAACTAACTGTATAAAATAACTAATTTTTTAGACACATTTTTCCTCATTCATATAAAAAGAAAATTATCAAATTAAACATCAAAGACCATTAAACCCTTTTATCTTAGGGGAAGTTTCTACTTGCAAGTAGATTTGTTAAATTACCAAGGCATTTTTTCCGTGTAACTTTCAAAATTTTAAATCGTAGGTTTAATTAATCGTAGTATATTTAAACTAAAGTATTAAAAAATCTTTTTGATAAAATATTTATACCTTCATCAACGATAAATTACAAAAGTTTTATTTTATATACAAAAAGTGTTTGAAACTTAAGACTCTATTTTTAATATTTGTAAAAGAGTGGAAATATCAATCAAATCACTTGAAGATATTTTTTGCTCATTCACTTGATTATTCAGGTTTGTTCCCGCCACTTTAATCCTATCTCTCCATTCTTCAGTTGCGTATGAGTTCATCGAAGCTACGACAATTTCATTTACATCACTTTCAAGTGAACAACTTGAAATAAATTTGAAAACCTTTCTTAAATTGTCAATTACTCCCTCTCTCAGGGTTTGATTTCTTATTACAAGATTTAGAATAAAGAGTCCATCTTTTGCGAGGCATTTGGCAACTGTTTTTAAAACAGAATCTTCGATAAACTGTTTTGGAGGGCAACTCATACCAACTGACACATCTTTATTATCTACGTCGAACAAAATTGCATCAAATTTCATTTCGCCATTTGCAGACTCTTGTAAAAATTTAATTCCATCTGCTATTTCGACTTTCAGATTCTCAGTTTGGACTAAACCAAAATATTCGGTCGCAATTTTCAACATCTCTTTGTCAATTTCCACTGCTGTTATTTTCAACTGCAAAGTTATTTATTTGTATGAAAAAATTAATTAGTCTACAATATTCAAATAATAGGATATTCAAACCTTAGGAAAGCAGTGGGTTAAGAAAGTACAAAGTCCACCTCCTCCTAGTCCAATAATGAGTATTTTCCCTCCTTCTTTTATATTTGCTATCGAGCTGATACCAAGACTCATATAAATGTGATGCTCACAGGCTAAAAATCCAGGATCAATTGTTTTCTTCGATTTTCCTCTTCTTGACTTAGCTAGAAAACAGCAGAAATATAATTCATTTTTATACTTTTAGTGTGAGAAGAAGAAAAAGAAGAAAGAAGAAGAAGAAGAAAGAAGAAGAAGAAAGAAGAAGAAGAAGAAAGAAGAAGATTTAACTTTTAGTTAAATCACTTCATTTTAAAATAACGTGTCGTCTTACAAAGTTTCAATCTGGCCTCACTTTGGATTGTAAATTGATTATTTAAAAAGATTAATCGCCTATAAATAATTGAGGTATCATCTTCTATTTCTTCCACTACATAAGCACCGCTTATTTCGCTCGTTCCTTCACAACAAATAATTCGTTTGCCAACATCGGTCCCAAGAGATAAAAATGGAATTTCATTGCTTGCAAGTCCTAAAGGTGCTAGGTTTCTAATACTGTCATTTAGTTCCTTTTTTACTGTTTCTAAATTGTCGTAAGTGTGCTCCCGACGAAGTATCACAACTGCTAGTCTATCTTTTCCTGTATTTTTTATAAGTTCTTGTCTTCCTTCTTTTGTACTAAACAACCAGTCTGATTCTCTGAAAAACAAAATTAGTCACAGTTAATTGCTTCCTCAAGAGGAAGCTTTGTTTGAATTTTACAATTACTTTTTACAATTTTACAATTACAAATTAAAATTGATTTTAATTTGAATGTCAGTTTTTTTTGCATGAAAAGTTTTTTCGATTCGTAAATGATGCTATAAAGAATTTGGTAGTTTGTGCTTAAATTAATGACATTGATTAAATGAATTTCGAAGTTAACATTACCTTCCTTGAGGGACTATGAAGGAAGCGTATGTTTTTTTATTTTTCGTAGGTTGATCAACAACATAAAGCGTATATCTTGGGATTTTTTCTCCAGTTCTATATAAATCTAATGAAACTTCTCCCACATCTGAAACACTTCCTTTGTAGAGAGTATTACAAATAAGAGCCGATTCTTGGGCAGAGGTTACAGCAGATAATATTTCTTCAGTCGAATTAACACGCCGTGGGGGTTCGTTATCTAAAGCAATTTCTAAAACCTGAAAATAATTCGTACAATTTCGAAATGAAAATGAAAGAAATGAAAACGAAAGAAATGAAAATGAAAGAAATGAAAACGAAAGAAATGAAAATGAAAGAAATTAAAACGAAAGACATGAAAATGAAAGAAATGAAAATGAAAGAAATGAAAACGAAAGAAATGAAAAATTGCAGTTCTGTCTCAAAAAGCTGGAATGTAATTCATACCGGTTTTGGCAGTTTGTTAAATTTTGTTGCAATTACTATAAATACAGGAATTGAACAACCCTCTTCTTCCTTAGTTTTTATTTCTGCTTCAAAACACCTTGAAACTCGGAACATAAAACCTGTTGCAGGGAAGAATGAAACTAGTTTCTTTAAAATGTGTTCTTGTAATAGTGATATGCAGACAAATCTACCACCGTTGCGTAAAACTCTTTGAATTTCCTGCAATTGGTAAAATAATGTAGTCAAAATTCTACAAGATTCATGTATTGCAGAAAAATATTTGTAAAAAAAACAAAACATTGAAAATTGTTGGTGTGATTACAATATTTATTGTGAATAACTTACTTTGAAGAATTTGTCGACTATTTCCGTAGTTTCCTTTTTATCATCTGGCATAATTGCATCTAATGTGCCTTTATCTAAGACGACACTGAATTTTTCATCTGGATAAGTCATTTGCGTAACGTCCATTACCTCATAATGAAGATCTGGCCTTTTAGACTTATTACATTCTCGCATTTGTTTAATAACAACTTCCGATATATCAATGTTTGTGATGTTTCTGTTATGCACATTGTTTTAAGATTGATATTAATTGCAGCACTAATTTGTTGTATGGAGTTAAAAATAGTAATGCAATAGATTGCAATATAACATAAATAAATAATAAACAACATAAATTGCAATATAATATAAATAAATAATAGACAACATAAATTGCAATATAACATAAATAAATAATAAACAACATAAATTGCAATATAATATAAATAAATAATAGACAACATAAATTGCAATATATACATTTTAATATATTAAAAGTAATCTTTCAAATTTTTTAGATAAAAATTGACTACATTCAGACAAGGATCTTATAAATTTATGTAAAAGTTGTATGAAAGTAGTGTATGAAGCGTATGAAGTTTTATATTAATTTACTACTATTGCACTTTAATCGAAAAATGATTATCAAACATTGTTGTAATTGTTTTTAATTATATGTTAAGTAAACAATTCAATAAACATTACCTGTAACCAACATCGTAAAGACTCATGCTGAGAGTAGAATTTCCACATCCAACAACAAGAACATCATCTTTATATTTAATATATTTAAATAAATAAGAACAAAGCTCTGGATATTCACCGTACCTTTAAAATTGAATTGAATTATGCATGGTATAATTTTAATACATAATTATTATCACGAAGTAATAAGAATAATAATTATTACTTCGTGATTATTATATATTAAAGTGAGGTTAGAAATTTAAAAAGTTAACAATTTAAACTTACCATTCAAAAGCTTTTTTCCCTCTTTTTTTAAAGAATGTATTCCAGTACTCTGCGTTACGAAATTCTTCGTGAGATTTCGGTAAAAGATTCATTATTTTTCTTTGTTTTTAAGATTTAAAGCACATTTAAAGCAACAATGTACCTAACCTATTCAATTTGTTTTCACCGTCTTGTCACATTGTTTCTTCTTTTTTTGATGATTTCTTCCTTACCAACTAAAGCAAAGTGTAGAATTATTTTTTGTATATTTATTGATAAATGGCTAGTTTATTTACATTGGGAATAAACGTGTTTTCATTAAATTGTTATACAATAACAAGTAATAATGTGTTTAAAGCACAATATTATTATTTTTAAACATTACATGTTAAGAGAATAACTTTAGAACCAATATGCGCCAGCAAAATGCAACCCGTGGTACACGAGTGCATGTGTTGTAAGAGCAGAGGTGCGATTATGTAATTCGAATCACCATCTCATCTCCCTGACCTTCAATTTTTTTGATTTTTACAAAAATTGAATCTCCATCTCATCTCCCTGACCTTCAATTTTTTTGATTTTTACAAAAATTGAAAAAATTCAAGGTTAGGGAGATGAGACGGAAATTCGAATTACATAATCGCAACCGATATAATGCTTAGAAAATATTAAATTAACAATTTTTGTTACAACATTTTTAATGCAAAGAAAACTATTTTTCATTAAAATATTAAGTGGAAAAAACATAGATAGATATATAATAATAAGAATTATTATAGATATCTAATGTGACGTCATCCGGGTCGCGCGCGATAACTTCCCGTAGATTTTTATTTTACCGACACACATATATGTAAAAGAATTAATGATATTTATATATCTATATGTATGTCGGTAAAATAAAAATCTACGGGAAGTTATCGCGCGCGACCCGGATGA